>CM057822.1:51152958-51272958 GCA_030067965.1 Latrodectus elegans
ATTGATAAGAAAAAGTATTAAAAAATTTTACTTCAAATATTTTTTACTATATAATTGCTAATATTTCTGATTCAATCCGAGAGTTTTTTTGTAGCTTAATTAGATAATAAGCTGAAGCTGGAAAGTATAAAAAATTTCATCCACTGATGCCTTAACTGAGATAAATGTGCATAAATCTATTAACCAAATTAATATAACGGAAATTTAAATAAATTAAATATTCTGTCCTCTGTTGGGTGAACATACTGGATAAGTGAATGGGTAAGATGAGAATTCTGATAATGCTACTGATTATTAAGTTTAATTTTCTGTGAAATTATAAATATATTTGAAATTTTGATAATGCTGTTTTAAGAAATTAATCATCATTTACTCTATTTTAAAATAATGCCTATGCTTAAATCAATTTGAACTGTCTTCTTGTTTTATTGTCCTTTTCTATTCTCTTGAATATTATATCCTATCCTAGAATTACACTGCTGGCCACCGTAGATGTCACACCCTGAAGGAAGCATGCAAATAACATGAAATTTACAACATGCATTAGCGGAGGTGAGATATGTAAATGATTAGAATTTCAGGGCAAACGCACATCACGCGTGCCTGTGGCTCCATTTCAAAGCGCTATTTAAGACTTGATGATTTCGACGATTACAAGTTCGGCAATTGTGTTTTTCTTGTAGCTTTATCAAAAAAAGAGGACCATCAATTTTATCAAGTATCTGAGTTCGATATAGGAAAGATAGTTGCCTATTGCAATTATGGCTGATAGTTGCCTATTGCAATTGTGGCTGATAGTTGCCTATTGCAATTGTGGCTGATAGTTTCCTACCGAAATTTCAGGGCTTGCCCACAGCCATATTCCAGCAGAATAATGAACGACCACAAGTGGCACTCATTGTCCAAGGGTTCTTCATCAATCGCCACAAATTGAATTGCTTCCATGGCCGCCCCACTCTCCGGGTCTTTCGTTCATAGAAAATATGTGGTCGATAGTTGCTCAACATTTGACCCAGAATACATCCCCAGCTACACCAGATCACTTTGGCAACGTGTGAAAGCTGCTTGGTCTGTTGTATCCCCAAAACACAACCTAAATCTCTTTGAATCAATTCCAAGACATGTAGCTGCAGTGATCTCCAACAATGGAGGCTACTCTGGCTACTGATTTTGGCAGGAACCACAGTTCACAGAAGTCTATAAATTTAATCATTTGATACTTGGTCAACATGTTATCAACAAAATAAATTTTGTTGAGATATCTCTTGTCTTTTTTTGTTTTGCAATTTGGGCGGCCAGGAGTATATTTTGCTAATTTTATAAAATGTAATGAATGATTCTCCCCAAATTTGTAAATTATTTTGATGTACTCAAATATCTGTAAAGTCACAAATTTTTTAATGCACTTCAATGTTATTATTGGAGTTTCGTTTCGTTGTTGTAAATGTTCATGAAGTTCCGCTCAAATAAACTTCATTGATACGTTTTAAGAAACCATACAAAAAATAGATAACTATTTTATGGAAAAAGTTTGTCTCTCTTGTATTTCTCATCATTATTATTATTTTTTTTAATTTTAAACTAAATCATTATTTTTTAAAAAATATGCAAGTGTTTTAAAGGGAAAGAATCAAAATGTGGTCTGAAATATCTTTTCACAATTCGAATTCTCACATGAATGAAGAAGGAGAACAATTTTGGAGCTATTTTCGTTTAACAGATCGTAGTAAAATTTTTTCAGAATGACAATCTGGATCAGTCAATAAACCTGTCACTCTACCGTATAGGTGAAATCAGAAATTTCCTTAGTTAAATGGGGGAAAAAAAATCTGAAAACGCATACATTTATTGAAACATTCATTTGCAAAAGCAAAATTGCTTATTAGTGAGAAATATCTCTAAATAAACATCGCCTTAAAATTATTTAATGTAAGCAATGTTGGAAAATTAGTTTTAATCCCCAAATACTAAAAAAATTACAAGAGCCCAATACAAAATTGTACAACAAACATTTCTCACATTGTTTATGTAGAATATTAAGTCTAATAATGTAATTTAATCTATTTGTGTGCAAAAATGCATGTTCTTTTTCGACAATTAACAAAATTATTCTGAGGAATGGTATACTTTAATGCAAGCAATTACTTCTCTAGTAATGAAATATAAAGATAAGTATATTTTCAAATTCAAATAATTTTGAAAGTTGTTAAAATTAACTGAAAAATACATCTTATCAAAAATATGAATTGGGAATTTTTTGAGTGCTATGCAGTTTTGAATATTTCTTTAGTTAAATATTTTTTAAATATTCATGAACAATTAGAAAAATAATATTTTTAAATGAATTTATTAATTTAAATTATCTTCTAGTTTAAGGGTAAGTGTAACGAGATTACTGTGATACTTTGCATCTTTTTTTAATTTTACTAGTTTTCTAAAATAGTGAATTCAGATATGAATCAGGAAATGTATTTTAGTTTTATTTATGGAAATTATTTGAGATAAACTAAAATGATGAAATAAGTTATTCTAAATCTTTCATTCATTAAAATTAAATTATTTGATTTATTTTTGGCAACCCTAGTGATTACATCATCACACACGCCATAATACGTCATCTTGGCAACATTTCTTCATCGCCAAAAATGTTAAGAATTTACGATCCTGGATTATACGGCATCTGTGCCAAAGTTTTAAAATTTTCTGAATTTTATATGGAAATAAAAAATTAAGGAAAATAATATTTAGATGTTAAAAAATGCATCTTCTTATTTGGCTAGGCAGCCCAATGTGGGCTAGGCCAGTACCTTCTTCTTAGCTATTGAGAGTGATGGCTAGGCCAGTCCTCTGAGTACTGCTCCGCTGCATTTTATTATTTATGTATTGTGAGTCAGTTTCTTCTTTGATGGCCATGAAATCAGTTTCTACTGACTCTATCCCTTTCTTTTGGGTATCCTTTTTCCAGCTTGTTAGAGGTTAATGCAAAAAGAAATTTTTTAACATAAAATCATCATCCATTATAAGTATATGAGCCACTTTGTTCCTTCGATTTATTTTTATGAACTTTGTAATATCTGGTTATTTATGGATTTTATAATGCTTGAAATTATACCTTTTTCAAACATTGTTGACTTCTATCTCACCAAGAATGGCTGACAGTATATACTTTTCAAAATTCCTATTTTATTTTTCCCAAGTTTGGCTTGGGTCCAGGTCTCTGAGCCATAAATGGGAATTGTTAATAAGGTTTTATGTAGTAAAAATTCTTGATTGAAGTAAAATTTCCTAGGTGTACTGATGTGCTTCTTTCGAAATATAACTTTTTGAAAGGGAACATTTATTCATAAGTAATTCATTAATGAATGTGAATTTCAAATTAAAATAAATTGGTTATTTTACTTAGCAAAGTTTCTGTCTCTCTCTATGATTTTATTTGAAAATTGAAACTAAAATCATTGCATTTTCATATTCTAGCTGCCATTTATTAATAATATGATGAATTTAAAAGTTTATTTTGAGAATATTTGCGAAATTTATGTATTAATGGATAAATATATTCATATACCATTTATTACATTTTAACGTATCGAAACTCCATTCATTAATATATTGATTGCATTTAGCGCCAGTTAATTGGTGGAAAAATTCATCATTTTCATGTTTGGAAAGTTGCAAAAATTTAATATATTCAGCTTTCATGACGATGAATTGCATAATGCTATAAGAGAATTTCTGCTCATTTAAATTACACTGATAAGATTGTAGG
This sequence comes from Latrodectus elegans, assembly GCA_030067965.1. Classification (NCBI taxonomy): domain Eukaryota; kingdom Metazoa; phylum Arthropoda; class Arachnida; order Araneae; family Theridiidae; genus Latrodectus; species Latrodectus elegans. The sequence continues at coordinate 51,156,725 of CM057822.1, forward strand.
GAAGAGTATTAGCTCAGGTGTCAACATCGTCACTTAACCATTGTTCAAAATTACCAAGTAAATATCTGTATTTAGTGGTCTTATTGATAAAAGCAGGCAGCTAGAGGTATAATAAAAGGCACAAATCAGTATAACATTGCTGTAATTAATTTATAATTTAATCTATGATATGTAACTTATGACTTTTAGTGAATGCAAAGTTCATTGAATACACTGAATTGTTTTTTTAATGGACAATTTTGTTTCATTATATCGCATTTAAATAATTTTATTTGAGATATATTATAGTAATTCTTTTTTATTAATAATTATTTCTACTTGGAAACTTGCACACACATCAAAGTACTGAATAATGTTTTATGTTATTGAATTCTAATCTATAGTAATAAACATTAAGATCTAATCTTAAGTACTTATAAATTTTTCAAGAAGCGTTGATTCAGTTGTTTTATTTTTTAAAGCTTTCATTAATGATCAAACTGCAGCATAATCACTCCATAAGTTACCATAGCACTCACAATTGTCAATATAAGAGTGTTGTTTATAACAAACATCCCTCCACCAGTGACGTAAAAATGAGTATTCATGACCATTTGAAACAGGATATTAAATCCATTTGTTGCTTCTTCTGTGTGGGAAGACTGGTTAAATTTAAGAGCGCAGTCAAAGATTGTTAACTTCAATTTTTCGCTTTGTTCGATGATATTTTCTCCGAAATAAGATAAAAGAAGAATGTAACCGATACCACCAACAAAAAGAAAGGTGGCATAAATGGTAGCTGTTATGCTTTGGTATGCACTATCACCATTGATAAACATTGTAATGGAACTGAATACGCCGCAAACAATTGCTCCATATGCCAAAAATGCATAGACACTCAGAACTGCGTCAATTTCTTTTACACTGTATGCAAGTTTCGCAAAGCGCACTGTGTATCTCATTACTTTTACGTCAGAACATGCATCTTCCTGGAATGATTCACTGACGTTTTCTCTGTATATTTGAATGGAGTCTTTTATGATGTTATAAGCATTACAGTTCAGCAATACAGCAAATCCTAGAGTTGATATACTGAAAGTGAAAGTGATGAACAAGCAGATAGAAATTACCGTGAGAAATGATTTTTCTAATTTTAATGGTATTAATTGTGACAGCGAGGCGCTAATATTTTGTGGCATTGTGTGGGTGTTAATCTGAAGTAGAAGTGCGAGTTGTAATCCCAGTATAATAGCTATTAAGAGCAAGAAACGAAGAATTTGAAATTGAATGCACTGTCCGCCACTTTTATTGCTTGATTGAAGGAAACACGTTAGATTCAGCAATAGTTTTACTGCAAAGTAAAGTTTTTTCCTTCTGTAACTTAAAATAATCAGAATAAGAAATGCACATATTGAATATCCATAATTTGCAAGTCTAGTCGAAGAACTTGGTATCAGCATTTGCTCATAAATGCTACTCAGTATCAAAATTATTGTTTTAAAAATATTTAACAATAAACACCACACCACCATACCTTTGCAAATGTCTTTATCATTCCTATTTATAATTGATGGTGGAGTCGGTAGACCTATCACCATTCCGACAGTGAATACTTGAGATAGAATGGTCTTACTTTTTACACTTGGATTTTTCTTTTCGTGTCCTTCAGATTCATCCAAATTGAATAGTTCCCTTTTTTTGCTCAAGAAATTATCAGCACTTGACAGCATTTTATTAAATTTTTTTACTGAGGTTTTGTGTCTTGTGAACATAACACTTAATGTGTTTTCACAATATACTTAAACAAAATGCTGCAGAATCCAGCAAATTCTCAATTTTAATATTCAGCACAACAGATTTTCTGATTTATCGTTAAGTTTATCTAGTCGTGTTTTACTATCAACAGAAAAAAACCTAAATATTTTCCAGAAAATTCATTAATAAAAAATAGAGAAATTAGGCTTCCTACGATAAAGTTCCATTTTGTAAAAATGCTGACAAAATATTGCATCCGAAATACTAAGATTAATAATTTAATAACAGTGTGCCAAAAGAAAAAAACAGTGGCGTGACATAAATAATCTTTTACAATAATTTTTCATGCAGTTTTTTTTTTTAATGTTTAAACTGCAATCGATTGATTAAATTGATTGTTATGAAAAGATAAGTCTCACATGGAAATTTATCACTTAGAGTTAATGTCTTTTTTAAGTGCTTTTCAAGACAGAAAATGATGCATTAAGCCATTTTAAGAGTATTAATATACAAAATTCATTACCTCTTTAATGACACACCAGTTCTTTGCACATCTAGTTACATTAATCTATAAAAAGCATTACGGTTGATTATGGAAACGATAAATGATAGAATAATCACCCTTTAGAACATTTTTTTAATACGCTATATATATATTATCAGCATCAAGTTCTATTCGATGAGAAAACAAATTTTGCCGCACTAAGTATTTAGCTGTTAAGATAAATGAGTGTTGCGTGCTTTTTTTTGTTTTTGTTTTTTTTATTTTTTTTATCGGAAAGCATGACTGCCTACAATAAATATAGAAATATTAGCTTACTACGCATTCTACGAAAACATTATGGTAAAAGAGAATTGGAAATTAGAAATTACTGAAAATTTAATGTAGTTTAGCTTTAGGCTGTAGGAACCTTACTAGTAATGGAATTATGCGAATTTTCTTGTGAATTAAAATTTATTAATTCATATAGCTTTTGAATGTTCTGTAGCAAGTATATGTTTCCAGTTTATTTATGGACATTCTTACCATATGAGTTGCTCGTGTTCGACAGTTAGCGTGACTGTAACATCTCCTTATTATAATTGAATTAGCTAAGCGGTTTTTAATGGAAAACTAATGAATGCTGTAAACTTTGAAAGCTAATATTCTTGAAAGTTACGTAGTTCAGTATTTTAGTTTTTAGCATGATTAATACATAAATTATCAGATTAATTCAACTATATTATATGCAATGTTAAATTATTGAATAATTTATTACTTTTATAAGTTAAATATTAATAAATATAAACGCGAATATCGAAATATAAGTAAATGAAAATATTTTATAGTACCATTTCAATTCGTAAGCAAAACAAGTAAAATATATATGTAGAAATTTGTGGTTGACAATGTTCATTTAAAATAATAATTAAGCAAAACAAAATGAATAATTTATTTATTTCATTCATTTTTGCAATAACATAATTCGCACACAAAAGAATAAAAGTCATATTAATTTTCTCATTATAAATCAAAATTTATGTATTCGGGTTTTAAAGCTCATTTTTAAATCAGATGCATTACACATTGTATTGTGTATCATCACTAAAATTAGAGACATCGACAGCGTAAATATCAATAGGATAATGGGTGTATTTAAAGTATTTACATTCATGTCTCTAGGAATGAAAGGAAATAAGAACACAAGAATTTCACAGTAAAACTGAGTAAGTTATAAATAAGATGGAAAAAAGTAGGAAGTTAATGATGATAGTATTTTTCCTATACTTTTACTTAATTTTTTTTAAAAAATCGATATAAGATAAGAGATATGAAAGATGCAAGAAAATCGGGAGGATAATTAATCAGGATTTTGAAATATTTCAACACACATGTCATCAAGTCACAAATATGAGTCCTTTATTTATTTAATATAACATTGAATAACTACTTTTATAGAACGTATAACTAAACGACGGGAAACCTTTGTAAAACATCTTAATATTCACCGGATAAATTGCTTTCCAGATGATTTTTCATAGAGGACCGTATTTAATATCAAAGGAAGGAAACTAGGAAAATTCCTAAGTACCCATCCGACAGATATCCAGGCAAATGGCAGAGGCACCCTTTGTTCAACAGAGGATGGGATCAAGGTTGCGACATTTTATGCTCCGAAGACCACTGAACCACACTGAGCCCTTTGAAGCATTGGTTGTATATATTTTATTTATGGGCAGTGATAATATAGTGGTTAAGGCATCGGCCTTCCACCCAGAAGCACAGCGTTCCATTCACCATACTTCCAAAGACCCACCGAGTACATTCGATATACGTGCTCGTTAAATCTGTGGAATCGAAAGTCCTGTGGTCGATTGTTGAGCAGTTACCATGGGTGCCATGATCCCAAGAAAATTTTCTCCCCCTCCAGATCAATATCAAAATTGTGGGAGTGGATGCTCTGATGGTGTCATCTATCGGAGGAGTGCTTAGAACAAAGTCGTACTTTCACCTTCATGGTGCTGTGGTTAAATCAAAAGACACACTCTACTGACTTAAAATTCGCATAGCCAACGGCACAGCGAGCTTGGCTTGTCCAAGTGTCATAAGTAATAGCAACAACATTTTTTATTTATACGTCGTTTCTGAGTGTTCTAGAATCAGCTATTAATATGATGCAAAATTTCAGCTGAACTTCTTTTTCAGCAAATATTTCGAGTCAATTTGTTCAGTTTTTCCCTTATAATTTTTTCTGAAAAGTTACTTTTTCCTTACTTTTTTCTAAAATTTTCAACTGATAAGTATACATGACAATTATTAAAACAATAAATTTATAGTTACTCTTAGAATGGTTTCAAAGATTGCCAGCGTTATAAATTAAGCACGTGCTTTTATACTAAAATTATCTTCTAGAAAAGCTAAATTTATATAAAAAATATAAATTGTATGTTTAAATGTCTAAATATAGCTCTTTTCACTACTTTGAATAACTTGTTTGATTTTAAGTTTGTAATTTTAGAAGTTACCTTTTAAAATTTCGACCACTTTTTTTCCAATCATAAGCTTTTTTTTACCTTTCTGTTATAAAAGTGTAAACAAATTTAAAGTCAACAATTGCATGTTTAAAAAAAGTAGTATATTAACTGAAGTTTTCTTTATAAGCATAGTAAAAATTTTTAAATGTAACTCCTTATTTATTTCATAAACTGCTTAATAATAGATTGGTCAATAAAAGTTACCAAAAATATGATATTTAAGATTGTAGAATTTGTGATAAAAAGATATTTTAATTATAAATAATGTTGCATATACTCTTACATTGTTAATATTTTTTTATTCTTATGATATAAAAATGCATTTTATTAAGGATTCTCAAATTTGGTTCTAGAAACAGTGTTCAACTAGAAATGAAAATTTTCATTTGTAAAGTCAAAAGAAAGATCACACATTGCACATTTTTATAATTTTTTTAAAGATTGGAGATGAAATTTGTAAAAATTATTCAAATAATATTCCTAGTCTAGTTATCTTTTTTGAAAAAAATAAAATAATTTGCAAAAAAATTATGAAACAATCTAAAAAAATTCATCCCAATCTCCATGAACCTTGATTATTCACATTATTTCTAAAAGTCTTAGTAGCAATTGACTTATTGAGGCAAATATTACTGCTTAACACTAAATTCTTAGATTTTACCAGACTTTTTCTCCGTATACAAGAATTTCCTAAGACAACCCATCGCAGTGCTATTTTTTCAAAACTCGATATTATATTGTATCCAAAACGTGAAAAATAGTACTATCATGATTAATTTCACATGTCTGGACATCTCAATCACATTAAAAAAATCTATTATTTATACATTGTCAAATTGTTTGAATCCCTTTACCTAAATTACGGACTACGTAGAGCCTTTTTCTGTTTTCAAAGAATTTCTGTCATAGTTAAAAATGTTTGTGACCTCGAATTTTACCGTGTATATTTGAACTACAGTCTGATATTTAGTATTACTGATGAAGAACATAAATCTCATTTTAGGGCAATATTTGAGAAATTAGATTCTTTCCAGTTAATCATGAGCTCTGCGTTCTCCTTGGATTCAATTAATAATTATTAATTGAATAATAATATCTAAAGAGTACTACCCAACCTTTGTGTGTGTTAAGAGAAGTAGAATCAATTTTAAAATATCAGTAACCCAAAACCATTAAAAATCTCAAAATTTTTAGGAATTTTATAAAGTTCTCTCGAAGATTTTTTATCTAATGTAACAAAACATCACATACATTCATCTTTTTATTTACATTAACAAAATTAATTAATGGGAGGACTTTTTTTTTAAGAAAAAAAAGGGGGGGGGGAACAGAATATATTTGAATATGGAATCAGATGATAGCTAAGCTCTTCGAGGATACCTCATTTTATCGTAGCCTGTAGCGTAAAAACGTTTTGCACCATTGTAGCATAGGTCCATCCTTGTTGGTTTAATATCTTTGTTTACACATTGTTAGATAATGTAATGGATAATTGGTAGACCAGAGGCTAGTAAATTAGTCTTCCTGTTGTAGGGAACACTTTGCTTCTAGAATGTCTACTCTTTGGAGACAGTTCACAGGGACAGTGATCTGCCAATCTGATGATGGACACAAAATGGCAAGAACTCCGGCTGAAGATCGTTGTTTTTAGTCTTCTAACCAAAAGGGATCATGTATATTTGAACTACATAGGATAAGTCCACGACATTGACACAACTGTTTCGCACCTTGTATAATGAAAAAAGGAGCATCTATTTCACGGATAACTGTTATCTAAAGACTTAATGAAAGTAGATAACTGTTATCTAAAGACTTAATGAAAGTAGATAACTGTTATCTAAAGACTTAATGAAAGAAGACTTAATGAAAGTCTGTATGCCATCCCTTTGCATCCTTTGCCAGCTCATCATTATAAATAATACTTCTTAGAAGAAAAATACTTCTCAACTGAAATACAAATACTATATGTTCCTACATAAAAATCCATACTCGGTTTTGTAAATTAAATTTTGAAGTGTAAAACCTGTTTTATTCAACAGAAATTAATAACTATGTAAAATGATAACTATTGTAAAATTTTGCATCAGTTTTATCATATTAAAAAGTTATAATAGTGAATATAAATTAAATTTTAGTAACAATAAGAATAATTATTGGAATTCACATTTTTTTTTATGTAAGACCAATACCTCTATAAAAGAAAGAAAAATGCTTTCATGGTGATAAAGTGAAACACTATTTTACTCTCCATAAATTTACACTTTAAATATATAGCGATGGGTGCATTAAACATTTTTAAAGAAGATGTAAATAAAATAACCTTATTTATCCTGTAATCAAATTCTTCAAAAATGTATATATATGAAATATTAAATAAATGTAAATTATATACATGTACAGAGAGAGAGAGAGAGAGAGACTTTGGCAAATAAACATGTATTTCAACAGCACACAAAATCAATTGATTTTATTGATTGCTTGTAACATTTAAAAAAAGGAAAGAGAACAACTTTATAACAAAAAATAAATTTATTTGCCGGAGTTTGTTTTCACAGCTTGTGGTCATCACTTATTGACTAATGACTGAAAACAATTATAATTTCTTATTGATAAAATTTTCCAATAATTTAATCGAGATTTTATTATTATCAATTAATGCACGACGATACTGTTTTTGCTTTGTTATTTAAAATAATCCTCCAAGTGACAAAAAAAGTTAACATTTTGATTCACAAAGTTAATTATTAAAAATTGAGGCAACTTGTTTGAAATATTTTGCCCCTTAACTGATCATTTCTAGACTTAATGTCAATTTTTCAAAACAAAACAAGAATATCAAAGTTTTTTAAGCAAAAGTTATTTCAGCTTCAAAATATTAAACGAATTTCACTTTTGAAAAACTTACTATCTTTTTGATATCTCATTTAAAATGGCTTAATGAACTCGGATTTTTTTAGGAGATGTTTTCAAAAAATAAGAGTAAAATTAATAAATTATATTAAAAAATCGGTCAATCTTTAGTATAACACTAAAAAAATACTTAGTATGAATAACCCTAATTTATTATAAATAAATAGTAATAATAAAACCTTAACATTTAATAAGATTACAAAATCATAACAATTTTATAATCATATTAAAGTTTAAAACTGTTTATTTTCTAATCCAAATTTGACTTTTCTCTTTGAATTAATTCATCATGTGTATGTAATACTTCTTTTCTTTATAATTTATGTTTCCATAGCTCCTTGATATAAAATGATTCGATTGAATCAAAACCATGATTGTAATCATAAGCCATCATAAGAACTAATACTGAATTCTTTCTCAGGTGTCGACCTCGTCTCTTGACGTGGTTCAAAATTATCAGGCGAATGACTACGTCTAGGGACAAATTAGTCAGCAGAAATAAGTAACCGGAAGCGTATAGCAAACAAACTGAATCCTGTTGTAAAAACAATTAAATTTTTGTGATTTTGTTTTAAAATAATACTGTTTCTGCTCTAAAATTGTTTTTAAAATAGTAATTTAGAACTAAATTAACCATTAAGTTTTAATAACAAGTTACATTATTTATCAAATATAAAATAAAATTTTTTTTATCCATTTTCAAATATATGAAATTCTTGGATATTATACAGAATATTTTATTTAGTAAGGTTTTACATTTTCCAAAACTTCATATTTATTCAAATGTTTATATCTCAGCTAAATTATGTTTTAGTTATTTTAAAATTATGCTTTTCTTATAAATTCTTTTGTAACTTTTCTGCATTATAAAACTATTCCTTTAATTTTTAAATATTGTAATTGTTTGATAGAGTTATTTTTTTATAAATATATTAATTTTTAAAATGTTTCAGATAAATAATCTTTTACCCAAGTATTCTAACGACAATGTTGGTAAATATAAATTGATGCCATAATTGAAGCATAACAATGTAAACGATGATATTCTTCCATTGGACCCTTACACAAAATCTACTCAAATTACTATATATAAGAAAACAATATGCGATTTCTTTTAGAAAAATAGCAGTGTCTAGAATAACATAAACTTATGTTATTAATAAACTAACATAAACTTATATTATTGAATAATTTTAAAATACAGAAAAGTTACAAAAGAATTTATAAAAAAAGTATAATAAAATAAATAAAATATAATGTTTAATGCATTAAATATTTTAAAATTTATATTTTAATGATTTATATTTAATTTGTTGTTTATTTTTTATCACTTTATTTAGTAACATAAAAAATAAACTAAAAAATGTTATAAAAATAAAATAAATGGCATAAACTAATATTTAATGTAAAAATAAGATGTTCATAAATACTTGCTGAAAAGAGAAACGCTCCCAAGGCACAGGTCCGTGTCTGGGCAAGGTCGACTCAGCCTTTTATTTCTTCCTTCAGTGGATCGATAAACTGAATACCAAGCATGCTTTGGAATTAAACACTGAGGGTTTCGCGTTAGTCTGACCACTTAATCAGGACATATGCTTCATACCCCAGGGCCTTTCGGTCAGGAAAGCAGAGATGAGACTTGTAGGCCTTGGCCCACATGGGCTGTCATGCTGCAGAGTTTAGTTTAGAGTTTTATATGAAAACAATAAATTTAAATTATTTGAAGAGATTTTAAACTGTAATATATATTTTGCAAAACGAAAGGAAATATTAAGTATTTGAAAATGATATTTTCATTATGTTAGATAAATATATTGAAGGTATGTTTAAAAAAATTACGGTAAGATTGATTTTTTAGGCCATAATCAATGTAAATAATTGATTGTTTAGCATTTATAAACAATATCTTTGAAAAAAATGAAAAAATATTGGAAAATATTTTTTCCAAATAGTATATTAACTTTAGCTTATAGATTAAATGAACTGTAAAAAATAATATGCAAGATTAATCAATCGATGCCTTTTTACTTGAAGTGTGAAGAAAACGCGACTTCTGTTTACTTTTGATGTCTGTGATGATTTAATATCACAACATGTTTTTATTTTATATTTTACTGAAGTTTTTTATTATAAATTGATATAAAATTATGCAAAAATATTTTCTTAATCGATTTTTTTTTAGATAAATAGCTCCATATTTTTTAGGCAGTCATTTAGGTTTTAATAGTTACTGTGAAGTAAGGAAGTCTCTTTCCAAGAATTTATTCCTTTATATCCAATCTTGATGTTGCTGACCAAGAAGTATTCCTTTTATTAAAAAAGCTTGTGTGTGTAAAAATCTTATAAAATACATATAATTGTGAGGGAGAAAAAAATATTTAGCATGAGTAAATCAGGGGGTTTTCAAGTAAAAGTTTCAAAAAAAGGTAGAAAGAACATACTTTACCGTTTGTTTATTTTCGGTTTGATAATAGGCTTACCAACTCCTCCATCTGTTATGAAAAATAATAACAAAGATATAAGCTTATGCATGATAATGTACTGTATGACTTTAAATCTTTTTAAGGTTATTGCTTGCATATTCAGCTTTATGAACGCGTATTCAATAATACCTAATTTTTCAACTCAATTGGGTTTTTACGGCTATACCATTTGCGCATTTTTAACAGTGGCTATCTTAAGCATTAAAAGAAGAAGACTTTATTTTGTCATTCAACTTTTGTGCAAACTGTCAGATTGTTTTCAATGTCAAGAAAGAAAGAATTTTTTTTATATCAAATTACTATTAACAGCCCTTTTGACTGTAGGAGTAGGAACTGTAGCTTTCTTATCTACCTACTTATTCGATCTGGAAAGGATTCCTGCAAGTTCTAACGTAACCATTCCATCTACAGTACCTATGGAATACAGAAATCTCTACGTGAGACTATTTTTTCTCTCTATGCTGGTTACTTTTGGTGTCGGTTTATCTAATCTAGGATTTGTAACATTGATGAATTGCATTGCCTACAGAATAATGATAAAGTCCATTAAGTCCTATAGGAAAAACCTGCGAGCAGCATTTATTAAAAATACTTTTTTTAATTTCACAGTAAGAGAACATTTGGAATTTTTCACAAAACTCACATACTCCATAGATGAAGTCAACTCCACTTTAGGTACTTATGTATTTCTTGCTTATGGTGCTATAGTGTGTGGAATATTCAGTTCCATTACAATGTTCATACATGGACACAGTTGGTACAAGAATGCAATTGGTGGTATATACGGTGGTATTCTTTTAGTTGGTGGTGGATGTTTTATTCTATTTCTTTCTTATTATGGAACGAGCATCAACATAGAAGGAGAAAAATTAAAATTAACATTGCTCGCCTGCGCTAACAAATTTAATCAATCAGCTCATTCTAATGAAGAGATAAATGCTTTCAATTTCTTGTTTCAAGTAGTTATAAATTCCAATTTTCAAGTAACAGGAGGAAGAATGTTTGTAATTAATAATTCGCTTGTATTGTCCATTGCGAGTGCTATGATTACTTATGGAGTAATTATGCTGCAATTCGATAATGATTAGAAACTCTCAAATTTGAGCCTGTTTATACAAACATGAAGATTATGGACAGATTTCGTATTCATGTGAATAAACCAGTGTTCAACAACTAAATTAAAAATTCTCATCGAATGTTATTAAATGTATGTTTCATAATGAGTTTTTATTTAAAATTCCGTTTTGTATAATTGATAAGTTTACATTATTCGCAAGAAGTGACATTAATTGTTATATTTTCACTATAAAAAAAAATGAAACGTTTTGGAAGTAATATGCTGCTTGTATTTCTTCTCATTACCACTGCAAACCTCGTTTGAAATTGAGTAATGTTTGAACGATGGGTTTAAAATCACAATGTATAAACAAGAATGGCCGCAAATATTATTTTTATAGAAATGTTTGTGTGGAGAAAATATAGTAGCTTTTTTCCTTATGAGTTCTTACAATTCCATTTCGTTTACGTTGAAGCAGGTTGGTGGCACAAGTTAATGTTATATAACTTATAAAGTTATTAAAGTTGGATACAACATTGAAAGAACAATATTTCTAAAGAAAAGGAACTAGAGGCAGGTTAAAAATATCTGGATTCAACAACAAAAATAGTTTTTTTTCCAGATTATTTTGATTGAAATATGTAGAAAAAAGTTCTCTTGTTTAATGCATGAAATGTACTTCTAAAAATTTATTTTATTAAGTGAAAAAATTTATGTTTCTTTGAATATTTTATTCTATTAAATAAAAAAGGTAAAATTTGTTATGGTAGAATCTATGAATATCTCAATAAGTCCAATAATTTTATTGTTTTTGATTTTACTAAAATGATTATACATGAAACGAGTAAAATGAATTTATAGATTTTTGTTTATTTATTGGTATTTTTCCGTTACGCTTTGGTGTATAAAAATATTTAAATTATTTGTGTTCACATCTAGAATGAATTGTGATTGAAATATTTTTTCCATAGTAAATTGTTTTAAAAAAATTACTATTAAGTACTATTTAAAGCTCATAACTCATTACCATCAAGCATTATTTTAAGCTCAGAAATTTTCTGTAGTTAAACTATCAACGATTTAAGAGGTTATAACTTCTGTAGAGCAAATACTGACAAGCTTTTAAATTTAATATTTTATATCCATGTAAATGTTTGGCCATCAAATTATTCTTCCTTTCGACAATTCCTTGGATTGTTGGAGCGAATTTACATTTAAGCAGCACGAAGCAATTTTATTAAAAATGCTAAAAAAATATTTCAAAAATTTGATCAACTCATGTTATTAAGATTTTAGAATGAGTTGACCATTTCGATAGTGAGTAAATAGAATTTAAACCGAATTAATATTGGTTACCATAGGAAGTAAAACATTTTCTTTTCTATAAAATCTGATAAATTTATTGAAAATCTTTGACAGTGCAACTTAAGTTCTCAATTTTTCTCACATTATCTTGAAATAGCACATGATTATATTTTATGTGCTGTCACGTGTTCTCTAAATATTGCAATTGCTCTGGCCCTTAATTGTTATCCAAAATAAGGAAGAAACAAATATTTTTTAATTAAAATGTTAAACCCATTTTTTTGGTCAATGCCAAAAGAGAATACAAATATCTATACTAAAACTATTAAGAAATATTACCATTCTCGAACATATATACAGCAGAGATCAAGAAACATATCTTTTTGGTTCTCTTTCTCTCTCTGAAGCAGTTACTGCCACGCTTGAAGTAAAAATGTATAAAAAGAAAGTTTTTATCACAAATTTTCTTCCCCATAAATAAATTTGAACACACTATTTCATATCATAAAAAGTTTCGACCTTATTGGTACCGTTACACCACAGTGAAGTTTATACATATCTATCACAACAATTCGTTTTTAATCTTAACACTCGATAAAATATCCTAACAATCCTTTTAAAGATCATGCCAGAACTTCTGAAATAAGAACTTTTTTCCTTTATTATTATTCTCTCTCTATGTTTGCTGTAATGTCTATTGACATCTTGAATTGCTAATCTTGAACATGAATAACTCAAATGTATTGGTGATTATAATGAGAGTATTTGCTACTTTTGATGTTTCTGTTGTTATAGCTTAATTCTTCACACTTCTGTGAAATTTCCTATTAATATACATTGTAGTTGTTCCCATAATTTTGTTGATAAATTAATATCTAATTTAATTGATGATGTATATGTAATGTCTCATTTAATAATTGTACAGTTTCTTTATTAAATTGAATAAAATCTCTAAATTTAAATTTATTAAATTTATAAAGTTAAACTATGCTTTTTATTTCTAAATAAATTCACCACTGTATACAAATTTCTTCCTTGCAATTCATAATGAATTATTTAATGTATTTTCTTGTATACATAATGTATTTTAAAAGTTTGATCCCCCCTAACTATATAGTTGAATCACATATCTAATTGCTGTTGATAATAACTATTGGTCAACTTCCTTTTCTTCAAAATGAGCTATAAGCATTTTGTTATAGCAAAAACTCTAAAACTGAACAAACATAAAATTATTTATGGTTTCATGCTAATTAATTGTTAATAAATATTATATTAAACATAACCTGTTTCAGTTTTTGTGACATCATATTCAATAATCAGATTTTAAATTTACATACATGACTATAAAAATCTGACTTGAATTGAAAATCTATCATATAACGGTTTAAAGGAGAAACTTACTAAAAAATGGCTTTCAAATGAAAACGTAAATAAAAAAAATTTTTTGTGTAAATAATTTCTTCTTAATAAGTATTTGGGAAGAGCTTTGTTTTTATGTAACATCTACAATATAAAGGTAAATTATTACTTATAATTAGCAAAAGTTACTTTTCCTCATATTGAAAGAGATTCATATGAATTTATTGAATTCTGAAAAGTAATTACGATCTTACGCAGAAAATAAACTTCAGTTTTTTTTTTTACTTTTTTTTTTTTTTTTTTTTTTTTTTTACAAAACTATAATATTTTAAAACAATAGGATTGAAAAGGGACAGTTCTATTATAAAAAGCACAAACACACACTAAAAATAATTCATACCATCCGTACCTTTTAAAAAATTTTTATCTGATCTAAAGTAAATCAGTAATTTTCTAAGCCTCTGAGAAAATCCAGAATTAAATTATATTTATTAATGTCAAAATGATACTTAAAGGACATGCGTTATAGATATATTTTTTTATTCTCGAAACATATTTTCTGCCTTTTAAAACAATAGTTATTCTATTGAATTTCGAGAGAAGAAGAAAAGTGAGAAAGTGATTAAAGAACAAAAAGTACTTAAGAGCATTACTTTCGCGTAATCCTCTCAAAACTTAGCAATTCGGAATGCAATTACTATCCTCATTATCAAAATCTGTTTTCTTTTTACTAAATTGTCCAAAATCATGAGAAGTAAAACATTTAATATGAAAAAGTATTTAAGAGAAATGGATCATTGATGTACTGAGAATTATATTAAAAAAAGGTATTTAATTAATTTTTCCAGAAATTAGGATATTTTGTAGAGGAGCACTTACATATACAATTTTTGTTTCAATTTCATTGCATACAGATTTTCAGAAATGTTTTTTAAACAGAGTATTTAGGTTTCGATTACTTAGCAGAAGAACCATTAATAGAAAATTTCATAAAATAATCTAAATTTGCCAGTAGATGAAGAATATATAAAAAAATATTTTCACGGGAAGGGAGTAGTTTACTTATTTATAAATTTTCAGATGTCATAAGCTCTATTCTTCATTTCAAATCTCACGGATTTGATTTCTGCCTCCAATGGTCTTGATGGCGAACAAATAATTAGCACTCTGACCTTCGGTTCAAAAGTTTGGGGATTCATATTTCACCACGTGCTGTGGATATTTATAGTAGTTTGGAATCCACTTTAAAATGTAAGGCTGTATACAATTAGCTTTCATGTACGAAAAATGATTAGTGAGCGACAAACAAACCAAACCAAACCTGTCTCCAAAGGGGGAGATTTGTAATGGTTCAGAGTTGATTTTAAAACGTAGCCGTCGTGTATAAATTATAACCATTTAGGCAACTAAATCCAGATTTCCTGAAATGAGTGCTGGTTAAAATTGCATTACAGTGCTGAAAGTTACGGTGAAATATCTCAATTTGAAGTTGAGTTCATTCATGGCGACTATAGTATTATGCAAAATACTGTTTTGAGCCCTAAAAATGTAGACGAATTGTAGGTGTCTAAAAGTTCATTAATGGGTTGAAAGTACCTTGGTTTTAAATCAGAAGAAAAAGATACCGAGATCAAAGACCCTATAAAAGAACTTACATATACATGGAAAGAGTCCATGAATATGTAAGTTCTTTTATAGAATCATTACTAGCTTAACAAGGTTATTTAATCATGTATGAATATGATTATTTAATCAGACAGAATCAAAGATTATAAAACTAAACTTCAATGAAAAGTATAATAAATCTGAATTATATTTATTTTAGTACACACACACACATTAAGGATAAGGCTGTTCATATTAAGTATTAATGGGGTAAAATATAAAATAAAAATTACTTTTTGTTATTTTTCATTGATAAATTAACTTTAGATTTAAAACAATCTGTGTTTTTTTTTATTATTGTATAAACTTAAAATAATGTTTAGGTTACTGGTTATGTATATAAATGTGTCCTATGCAATTTACACTATCAACGCTTTTTTTTTAATGATGCTTACTATTCATCACATTAAGCCGACCACCTAATCGAGACATATGCTTCGCACTCCGAGGCCTCGAAAACAGATATAGGCACTATTGGCCTTGGCCCACATGGACTTTGTGCCACAGTGTTTAGAGTTTTTGCTTACTATTCAATCTAATAGTTAAATTTGTATTATTATGCACACTAAAACTTGCCTATTACTTAATGTAAAATGACTGTCTTACATACGTATGACATTACTTACATTAAAAATTTCTTAATCGTATTCTATGCATATTTATTTCAGAGAAAAGTTTTTAGTGAAATGTTTTTTATTTCCATTTGAAACATCCTTTGGCGACGAATTTTACTTGATGATAAAATTACTTCAAATCTAAATAAAAATGCAAAAATTGAGATGTTATAATAAAAAAATGATTAAAAAAAATGCTGAATTATTTTAATCTAAGCTGTCAGCATTCAGAAGAAAATTGCGTTATAAAATAATTTTTAAGTTATTAGTTTCACTTTAACTATTTTTATTAGTTGTAATAGATGGATTGCCATAAAATTCAAAATATGAGGTTGAGCAGCTACAGAAGTTACAACATGCAAGAATTGCATGTTGAGCATTTATCACAGACTGGATAATGCTGTTCAGTCTAATGCAGGTAAAAATACCTTAAATAATTATAAAAGATTTGATATCTGGTAACATATTTAATAAAGGGCAATCTAACTGAAAAGATATTCTGATCGATATTTGATTGTGATACTAAAAGATATGTACGTCAATAATTCAGTATAATATCTCCTCTGTTGTGAGTAAAGATAATAATAGCTATTCAAATATTGATCATTTCACTTGATTCAATGATCACTTGATTCAGGATTTCAATTACAGGGATGTATTGAGCACATTTATTTGTAGGAAATAAGCAACTGGAAATGAAGACAATATGCCAGATTATATTTTGAATCAATAATCACTTTTCTTTTTCAGAAGTTTTAATACATTACGTTCAACACGCTGGATATGTTCCAAATTTTTGAGAATGTTGCATTAACTTCGAAATCTTTTGATAGACCAACTGAAACACTCAATGGTTCTACCAAAATATCCTTTTGTCGATGTTCCGATATCAATGAAGTTAAAAAAAATCTTCTCTTACTTTTTAAAGTTTTGGGATGAAATTTAACGTTTTATTTATAACCAGGTATCAAAATATCAAAATTTGATTGCAAATGAGTTATTACACGAACCTTTTTTAAATATATTTAATAAATGTGAGAACTGAAAAATCGCCTCTAGAGGGCGAACATAATAAAATTAGTCAGTTAATGTATGAACATAATAGTCAGTTAATGTACGAACATAATAGTCAGTTAATGTACGAACATAATAGTCAGTTAATGTACGAACATAATAGTCAGTTAATGTACGAACATAATAGTCAGTTAATGTACGTCGATCGTGAGAGGCGGTAAGAGAATAACGAAGCGCAATGTTCAATAAACTAGTTAATTATTACTGAAGTGTAGTATTTTCTTTTAGACGTCCTGACATGGCTATATGCATAAGGAAACTTACTGAAAGATTAGTTAAGTGAATGCTCGTTAGGCTTTTTAATAGAAACGTAAAAGGGAAAAATTCTTTTGACTTCGTGAATCATAGGAATCTTTGAAAAAATGCATTTTTAATGAATTGCAAATTTATGCTTTTGGTAAGTGATGTGAAAGTAACACATCTACACATCTTAAAGCCTCCATGAAATTTGCACAATATAAATCTTAAAATGAAGCAAAAAACAGGACATTTTATTTTTAAATCCCGATCATGATATGATTGCTATCCATCCCTGGCATTCTAATTTCCATAGCTACCAAACATTAGAATTAGTTTAAACGGTTATTATGTATGTATATACATACACACACATACATACATACACACACACATACATACATACACACACACATACATACATACACACACACACACACATACATACATACACACACACACATACATACATACACACACATACATACATACACACATACATACATACACACACACATACATACATACACACACACACATACATACATACACACACACATACATACATACATACACACACACACACACATATATATATATATTTATACATACAGATAAAGTTTGCAAGATCAGATCTCTATGCAACATGCACCCGAGCGAGAATTCAAGTGGTACTTTTCAGCTGGTCTTAAACTTCCGTCAAGGAAAAGTTCGAATCGCGAGTAGGTACTGTGATATATTGACAGTAGAGATGTAAATTTCTCGGGAGTTTTGAAACACGGGAATAAAACGGGATTTTTTGGAAATATTAAGAATTTTGAGGGAATAAAAGAAACCAATATCTTTCGTTTAATGTATTTTTTGGGATTTAGTGGTCGTGTTCGATGCGAAGAATAGAATCAATGCTTCAATTCAAGGAAGCGTTTATTACATTCTATTACATCAAAAGACGGTCGCATACCAAGTGGCTGGGGTCGTTCGTACTCTTCTGCTCAACTAGTGTATCATATTCTCCCGCGCGCTTGCTTCCCCCAAGAGGAAAAAAGGGGGTCAGAATGCATTTCCTGTCCGAATTGTGCGTTCACACCTCGAAGCTTGGGAATTTATTTCACCCCTTTCCAGATGGGCTGGGAATGGGAAATGCCCTTTCCGTTACTAATTAAGGACGTGAGAAAGAGATCACTACATATTGTTTCAACTTATCAATGAAGAAAAGTAAAATAAACTACGAAAATATGTAAAAAAAAGAAATGTCTGTTCTGTCTTCTAGTAAAGAAGTTTATTAGTTTCATACTGAGAAAGACAAAAATATTTGTTAAATAATAAAAATAATGAATTAATATTTAATAAAAAATATCAAGATTTGTTTTTCAGAACTGATTGAATAAATATTGACTTTTCCATGCTTCTGTCGTTATAAATTATTAAATTCTTACACAGAAGAAGATAAAAAAAAATTTCAACTTTAATTTTTGAAGTTATTATAAATTGTTCATTAACTCAAAATTATTTTCTTTTCCTGAAAAACTTCTTGCAATTAGTAGTAGAAATAATAAAATATGGAAATTTTTATTTATTTTAAGAAATATCTTATAACAAAATACCTTCAAAAATTTTTAAATCAATTGAAAACTTTCAAAACATCCTTAAAAAATCCTGGGAATTTTTAAAATTCCCAAGGGAATAAATCGGGTTTATTTCCGGAAATAAACCTGGAATTTTTTCGTCCTTTACAACTCTAATTGACAATGATGAGTGTTCACTACATTTCTCATTACTCCAGCGAGAAATATAAAACCCAACAAGTTTTATATTAATAAACTCATTAGAATGATTACTTATTTAAAATTGAACAATTTTCTTTCGATTCACTCGGTTGACACTAACTCTGGGAGTTGCAGGTCATGTCTGGCCTCTTGTGGTAAGGAAAGGTGAAAAAATTCTTATGGCCTAAATTTAGAAAAAAAAATTAATAGTCACTTTTATTTTGGGGTTTTTATAAAGTTCTATGGAGAGTCTTGGCATTCCAAGAGTAGCTTTGAATGCAGTTTCTAAATCGTTAAGGTTAAATTAAGACTGATGAAGCAAAAGAACGACATATCAGTGGCAGAGTACATTATTGCTCTAATTTGAAAGTCCTTATTGTTTACTTCACTGACAGGCCAGTATCATAGTTTGTGTTTTAGTCAGTGGTGGTATTAACTTGTACTTTTAAAAGTACGTACTTTTTCGTTGTATTCTAAATATAGCCACATTTTAGTGGTAGTGTAGTTCTGGAGCTTATTATTTGTATTAAGGACGAAAACATTATTTAAAACCTTCACTTTATAATTTGCAAATAAATACTGGCATTACAATTTATTGTAACATATCTACAATATTGTATTACATAAATTTAATTTATTATAACATAGGTGCGCGTTTATATTATAAGCTTACTTAATAGAAGCCATGACTCGCTGTTATTTATAATAATGTACGGGCCTTCCTTACTTATTGTAGGGAACTGATAAGCAGACAAGTGAAATAAGTATCTTTAATAATATGTTTTAGGTAATTTCATGTTAAAATCTTATTTTGGGTTTCTTAGCAATAACAGAAAAAAGTGCCCACAATCATGCTTGTGTCAGGAAAATGCAAAACATGCATTACAAAATAGAAAATCCAAAAATGATTATTATTTTTTTAAACACAAGAAATATATTTTATTTTTAAATGTATGACATTATTTTAAAAATTTTTAAACTAAAAAATGATAAGTTTTATTAAAATCTTTGGCTTAACATCATGTCCAGTAATCTCTAGTTTATCATTTGTGGTGATGCTGTGGGTTTGAAGAAGATGTAACTATTTCCCTTAGTTTATAAAAGGTATTTTTTGGTGTAATGAAAAGGCATACTAAATTTACCTTTATATTACATCCTTGTTATGATTTAATATATCAAATTTTGACTACAATTTACAGCAAAATTTGTTATTTTGGTACAACAAACTTAACAACCTTTGTACTAATTTAAACACATTTGGTTAATATAAAATTTATTTACATAGTTTAAAATATTTTTCAAAAAATTATAAATAGAATTATAAACCTTAAAATATTAATTATTTTATATTTGATAGTTAATCTTAATTTTTCTTGTCAACCACACGTAATAAAATAATTGCTACATAAAGTTAGAAATCCAAAAGTGTAATTATTTAAGTAAATTTTGAAAGATTTATCATAAAATCAACTGAATCTAACTGGCTCTCTGATAGCTAATACATATTTGCATTGTTGTGAAGTGCTGAAATTGTGGACATTTTTGAGTTTTTTTTATCTCTAAACTTTGCTTATGAAATATATTAATTTTCTCCAATAAAAAAGTTTATTTAATGAATTAAAGGATATTTAATGTATAATTCAATTAAAAACACTGAATTAAAACGTCTGTCACCAAAAATGTTACTCTTGTTTTAGTCAAAAAAAAATAAATACAGTTTATTGTGAATGTCGAAATGTAATAAAAGTGCACATGTCTATCACAATTATTGTTTTGAGAAACTATACAATGTCAGTGACTGAACTACAGTATGTTTTGATTTGTATAAGTGCTATTTTATTTGAATAAATTTTGCAGAAGGAGGCATGTTAGTTTAACTAAATAGAATTTTCTTTTAATTTATTTAATATTTTTCTCAATGTAAATATATTAAAATAATACTACCAAAAATAAAAAATAATTGGATATTTAAAAAAAGTATCAGTTTTGTTATAAACAGAATGGTCTCTAAAACTAATATTGAAAACAAGTTGTTAATCATAAGCTAATTAAGATTTATAAGACAAGATTTCTTCTGATAAGTCAGTGACTTCATCTGGCTTATTCTATGAAAGTTATACTTACATTGTGATAAAAAAATCAACTAAAAAATAAATCAGGTTGAAAAAATGTTTAAGATCTACTAATGTTAAAATGATAAAAAGAACATGCCTAAAGATACAATTTTTTTTATGTTCTTGGGTGTGCAATAATTATACCAATTAACTGCAGAGCAATTTAGAAAAGATATTTGAGTTTTGAATGTAAATGTGGAATTCTAAGAAAAATATATATTTAAATTTTAAGCAATGCATAAAATGAATTTTGTTAACAAAGCATTAAGTGGTCAGAAAATCATTGATTGCAAATCTAGAATAATGAGAGTAAAATTTTAATCTTTGATAGTAATAGGCTAAAATGTGTGTGATAAAGAGTTGAAAAACAAGTGTATGAATCAACTTCAAAGAACTTAATAAATACCATAGTTTGGACGTGTATATATACAGATAGTGTGGGGCACATTCATGTAATTGATGGCATTCTGAATGCAAAAAATACATCAATACTTAACTTTTCAGCAAATTTTTTTTGTTGCTAAAATGGGTGCCAAGATGTGATTAACAAGATAGTGGTTGTCACTACATAAAAGCTAAACAAAACATTAGGGTTATGAGAAATTAAATTTTATCCCCAAAATTTACTGTCAAATCTATACCAAACCTGAACTAGTCATAAACTGAAAATATATATGTATAAATTATGGGCTACAATAATGCCTCTTACTTGATTTTAAGAAGGTTTAAATTTAATAAAATCTAATTTTAAATATTGTGTTAGTTTGCTTTTCCATTTGGTAGAATTATGTTTGTTTACAAATTTATTTATATTTCAGATTTCTGACTGAAATATACATCTAATATATTGTCAAATGCCTCTTCCAATACATATTGCAAGTTACACAGGAAATAAAAGCTTATTAAAAAAATTAACTCGTAAATTGACACCAAGACTCTTGGAAATAAAAGAGGAGTCTGGAAAAACTCCATTAATGATAGCTGTATTGCGCAATAATATAGATTGTGTTCGAGTTTTACTCAAAGCAGGTGTTCATGTTGATAATTTTGATACATCAGGAAGAACGGCACTTCACTTTGCAACAAAAAAAGTAAATTTAATTAATTATTTACTTAATATTAAAAGTATTTGTTTGATAAAATTTCATTAGTATCCTTTCTATCTTCATTACACACAGTCTGAAGATTATTAAAAATAGTTAGTTTTTGACTTTTCTATCTTCCTTTAAATTATTGTTAAAAAATAAATGTACGTTTGTAAAATATCTTTATTAAATTATTTGAATAATATATTTGAGGAGACACAGTCAAGCCATGATTATATTTTAATACTGCAAGTTATTGCTATCTGTAATTTGATGATTCATTTGCCAAATCAATTAATTTTCATAAATTTTAATTCTAAAGTTGTAAGTAATATATAACTGCATATATTCAGAAGAAATTTCACTTATAATAAGAATTAACAAGGCAAAAATTATGTGCAAATAACAAAAAATGTAAATCTTAAAAACCATTGCTTTTTTTTATGACTTTTCTCAATTTTGCTATTCTATTGGATGCAGTGTATATTTTATTTCCTAAACTTTCAAAACAAAGCATTAAAAAAAACTTTGATAAATGAATTACATTTTTATTGAGAAACTTTAATTTTATGCTTTTTCATTAAAAATGGAAATATTTTACATTTGTCATAAAAAAGTACAAATACTATTAAATTGGTGATGAGCAGTTCATTTTTATTAATTGGAGCAAAAATATTGAATTTTGTCAACATTTTCATACATTTTTTTCCATAGAAAAATAAATATTTATTTAATTTTAACTTGTATTTTTAATCATGCATATTTATGTGAATTTTAAAACTGTATTTAAAGAGAGAAATATTAACTCTGCCAGAATTATTTTTGTAGGGTTAATCAAAAAAAGATATTTTACTTGATTAAAATATATGAATGCACAATGTCTAGTACAACTGATACATGTAAATGGAACTTGCATAATTTATATTTTTGATAACAGCTTAATACTTGATTACTTAATACTACAGCTCTTTTTAATAATCTTCTGTAAAACAAAGGAAACCTTCAGAGAGAATTTTTATATAGTTTATTATTAATACTTAATTACGTTTCATGAAATTTTCCACTGTTTTGAGTTTTGGGCTGAATTTATCAAAGGAGCCGTATAAATGTTGACAAACTTCTCATACTTTAATAAGATCTGAAGTTCAGGTAATAAAATTTTTATTTCTTTTCTATATCACCTAGTCCCATGAATAATTAAATTAAATATGCAATAGTTTTCCTAACTTTATGCATATAAAATTATTTTTTCAGTTATTTAGTATAATGAATGCTAATTTATGTAGCAGAATAAAAAAAAATCATAAACTTAATTATTTTTCACTACCATAATATTTATAGGGCTTTCATCGTTGTGTAAAGTTGCTCCTTTCTTATAATGCCTCATATGAATTGAATGATTACTCTGGCAATACTCCATTGCATTTTGCAGCTATCAATAAGAATTCCAAATGTTTACAAGCATTTCTTAAAGCTATTAAACCAGGAGAAGCAGATATTCAAGATAGTTCAAAAGTAATTACATTTTTTAAATGTTTTGTCTTGTATTTTAAACAGATTTTCTAATTTCAATTTCATAATGAGTTATTTTAGTGTGTGAAAGTTGTACTATAAATTGCAGTATATATATTATTATTTTGTTTTGAGAGTTATTTGCTTTTTATTTCAATATTTTTGATAAGTACTTTTATGTTATTAAGTTGTTGTAAATGCTTATGTAGCTTTATAGTTTAATTTATTGAAGAATTCTACATTTAATATATTCATAAGATTTTTAATTTACTTTATTTTTTGCTTTTGTTTTGTAGAAGCTGTTTATGGCTTTTTTCCTGGTTTTAAAAAACAAATTTTTAAGTGTTCAATTTTATTTAAAGCAAAGTTTTGAATTCAAGAAAAAAGCAAATAAAATAATTTTAAATGTCTATATCTAATTCAGTTTATTTCAGATAAAAAAAATTAAAATTATTTGTTTGATCTTCAGATAAAGATTGATAATGATTAAATTAAAATAATAAATTTTCACTTCCGTAAATTCATAAAATTATTTACTTTATTTTGAGTTTTAGCATTTAGGCTTTCAGTCTATAAATAAATCTCTAATAAATTTAAGTTACTTTGTTACCAGTTAGATTGAACAGAATTTTTTACGTAAGTTGTGATTATGAACTTAATTTTTAAACAATTTAAAATTTTCATATCTTTGAAAAAATGTTTCTCTATATTTGCTGTTATTGTGTACTATAATTTTTCCACAAAGCTCTATTTATTATTTGCATCAAAATCAAGAAAACTTTTATTAAATTTTCTGTTAAAACTTGTCAATATTTTTAAAGGACATGCATGATGAATTTCATTTTAATTATCAAAAAGTTATTGTGCTGTTGAAATTAATTTTACTATGCATTGTTGATAATGCAATATTTGATTTGATTCTCTGTATTTTAATTTACTCTCAAAAGCACAAAGTGATTGCAGAACAACTAGCAGAATCTAAGGAAACTATAAAAAATTCTTAATATATTTCTTTCATTTATTAGAGAATTCAGCTTTATTACAATAGTCCTCAAACTTGCCAATATCTCTTAATGCATTCCCTCCCTCTCTATTTTTTAGTAATATATCAATTCTGAAATCTGACTAGAACTGAAATATTTTTTATTTATAAATTTTCTTACTTTACATATTTGGGGGATATTTGAGAATTCAGCTTTATTACAATAGTCCTCAAACTTGCCAATATCTCTTAATGCATTCCCTCCCTCTCTCTATTTTTTAGTAATATATCAATTCTGAAATCTGACTAGAACTGAAATATTTTTTATTTATAAATTTTCTTACTTTACATATTTGGGGGAAATATGTTTATCTTTTAAGTTTGAGTACATATTTGTTTAAAATACTTTATCTGAATTACAGGAGCCTGCTTGGCTATAAGTGTGCCAGAATGTATTTTTGTGACTTTATGGTCTACTGTTATCATGCAGGAAATTTATTTAGAGTGTTAGTAGCCCTTGTTGGATTTTTCATTTATGATTAAAATTTAGGTGTTTGTTGTTGTTTCGCTTTGAAAGTATGAAATTGGATCTAAGTATCTGAAGTTATACTTTATTTTAAAGTGCATATCGAATGGAAATTTATGTGTTTGAAGTTATATATTTTGAAAGTATCTTCATCATTGGCCTAACAACATGTTGTGAGGCCTGGTCTTTACCATAAGTTCCTTCCAGTTGTATTTATTCTTTGCTTACTTTTCCAATTTGAGTATTTGATAGTTTTAAAGTCTCATTTTAAACAATGCAACCATCTAATTTTACTTGTTGGTTTTTTATTAAGGATCTCAAGAAAAAAGCAAATAAAATAATTTTAAATGTCTATATCTAATTCAGTTTATTTCAGATAAAAAAATTAAAATTATTTATTTGATCTTATATAAGTGGATCAAATAAATAATTTTAAGGATCTAATAATTTTTAGGATAATTTTAAATAATTTTAAGGTTAATTTAAGGTTTAAGGATCTTATATAAATGGGATAGACCAGAGAGACATGCTAATAACATTGTCCTGCCCATCTCATTCTTTTTAATTTGATGTATTTAACTGCAGAAATATCTTGATAGTATTTGTACAATTCAAAGTTATACCTTCTTCTCCTTGCTCCATTTATTTCCACTTCCTCTAACATACTTTGCAAAAAAAAAAATTTTTTTTTTTAATGATAAAAAAAATTCTGTGCTTTTGGTTTATTGTTCTTGCCTCAGGCCTATAGGTCAAGATTGATCTGATAATAGTTTTATAAAATTTTTATTTTCATCTTAATAAGTTTAGATCTGTATTTTTTTCATTCCATAATAGGCTTGGTTTGCTGTGATTAATCTTTTATTTATTTCTGGTCCAAAATCATTCTTAGTATTTACTTCTGTCCCAAGGTATATAAAGCTGCTTACAGAATCAAATCTATAAAGGCCAATAGTAAATTGGGAATTTAGAACAGTATTGTTTTGCTTTTGATACATCATATATTTTGTTTTGTTTTAGTTAAAGATTGTACCTCTGGTATTGACTTCAGCATCTCTTCTGATTTTTTCTAATGTAATGTTGAAAAGTAAGCAGGCTAAAGATTCACCTTGTCCTTACACCATTGTTTATTACTAAGGTTTTGAATAGCAATTTTTTGTATTTTAATTTTAGCAATATTTTCACTTATTGTTAGATTGACTAGTTTTATAAGCTTTCCAGGAATGCCAAACTCTACCATAGCATTAATTATTTCCTTTTTATTTAGGTTGTCATAGGCCATTATGAAATAAATGAAAAGGTGATGAGTGACTGTTTCATGTTCACTGCACTTCTTTACTATCATCTGTCTCAGATTAAAAATTTGGTCCACAATAGATCATCTCTTCCAAAATCCACATTGGTATTCTCCAATAATATTTTAATAAATGGAGCCAATCTATTAAAAAAAATTTTATATGCCATACACAGTAAGCTTTTGCCTCTATAGTTGGAACATTCTAGTGGATCTGCTTTCTTGTGGATGACACAAGTTATGTTTTGTTTCTAATCCTTTGGCAGTATTTTTTGATTCCATAGGTTAAATAACTTACAAAAGGTTATATAACTTACTTAATGCAACTTTCTCAGCAAATTTTAATTATTCAGCTGGAATTCAGTTCAGAACCATTGCCTTGTTATTTTTTAAAATTTCTTTACATTCTTCTTGAGTTCTTGCTGGTAGAATTTCATTTTCCTCAATATAACTAATGTTAACTCTATTATAAAAGATATTCCTTGATTTAGCAAATCATCAAAATAAGCTCTCCACTTCTGGAGCACATCAACAGTATTTGTATGGATTGTTCCAGTTTTAGATCTGCAGAGGGTAGTTCTGGATTTAAAGTCTTCACTTACCTTATTTATTTTATTAAAGAAAATTCTGCTTTCGTTTGATCTTAGAGGTTCAACATCTTTCAGTAAATCATCAAGATATTGCTGTAATTTTGCTTTATGAATTATTTTTTCTTCCAGTCTTGCATTTTTATAGCATTCCAAAAAAACTCAAGCATGTTTCTTCTCAATCATATTTCTGTATGCTATGTTTTTATTAAATGTTCTGTATGCTATGTTTTCTTTACATTCATTATCAAACCAATAATTTGCTTTTCTTCTTGGTTTGACTCTGAATGTAGTCTTTTCTGATAATTTCTAGATGCTTTTGAAACTCCCATTTTTCATCAACTTTACCCTATAGGTTAGCTACTTCTAAATTATTGCTTAGTTCAGTTTAGTACAAATTCAATGTTATTGGATTTCTTAGTTTATTGCAATTAATTTTTTTCTTCTGAATCAACTTTAATTTTTTTTGGCATTTCAGATTCTACATATTATTTTTATTACAACGAGGTAATGATCAGAATCTATATTGATGCCATACATTGACTACACCTCCTTGATACATATCTTGAATTTACAAGGACATGATCAATTTGATTATAAGAGTTGCTAAGTAACCTCCATGTGTGTTTATGTCTTAGTGTGCAAATTTTGTATTTGCTACCACAGTATCACAAGTAACTGCAAAGGAGATTATACTCTCTATTCTTTTTCATTTTATTCATTGTATCGAGTATACTTTCTAATTATAGATCAAAACTTAGCTTCCCTGACAATTTTTACATTCAAATTTGTAAGATAATTTTAATATCTTGTCTGGGACATGAGTTCAGTTGTATCTTCAATTCATCATAGAAGGTATCTGTGACATCTTCATTCTGTTCTTCAATTGCTGCATTGGCATTTACTATGCTCAAATTTGAAAAGAATCTTCTTATTCTAATGTTATATTGTATTGGTGAGCTTGCCTTAATCTTATATTCTTTGGCTCAGTAAAAATCCAATGCCAAAAGTCTACTTATCCTGGTGGCAGCTATAGTAATGGGTATATTTCTTCTTCTCGTGAATACTCTGCCCTGTTTGTCTCAATTCCTGCAGTGTCATCATATCCACTTGCTAATTATCCATTTGCTTAGTGAGCATTTGTAGCCTTTTGGATCTATACAATGATATAACATTCCGTTGTTCAAATTTCAAAACTCTAAGTCTACTTCCAAATCATCTCCTAATGATTTTTTTTCCTAACAGGAATATTTTTTACAGATTGGTATTAACCCCATTTCCCAACCTGGAAGAACATGCCTTCAAAATTATAAATCTTCTGAAGTTATTAGATTTTAATACTTCTGTAGTAAATACTTATAATGAAATTTTGATATTTGATAAAATAGTTTGAGTCTGCTGTCTTAAAAGTTCAAGTTTGAGCATGATCAGTACTTTGAAAATTGAATGTTGTCTAAGGGATGTAACTTATTTTGCCAAGATAACTGTGCATCACTTAGCATGATAATTAGAAATCACATCAAGTCCAATCTAACTACTAGGATTTTACTGATATTTTCTTTGTATTGTCAGTGAATTTTAATTGCCTAGAAAATCTTAAGTGCTAATAGGAATTTACAAGAGTGTTCAAGAAATTAAACTTTTTATTTTAACATTCATTATGAAGCCATTACTTTCAAAATTTTATCCAATAGCTTTAATTAACAAGTTGTGTTTTCACTGTAGGAAATTTAAATGATAAATCGTAAAATAATTCCCATATAATGATGCATATGCATCTTTGTTAGTAATGTAAATTCAAATTCTGCCTTTTTAATTAAAAAAAAATGTATGATGTATTTATGTTTCTGCTGTGTAATGGTAATAATTATTTTTATTTGACTATGTGCTTTCAGTTCTTATTTATTCTGACTTGCTTAACTTAAGTAGCTTCTTCTTTGTTCTTAGATTAAAATAAAACAAAGAATTGCAATGAAAATTTTGACATAAGTGAATTTTAAATGTTAAAATGTAATACATGAAAAAAATCAAAATGCACTCTTTGGTGTCATAATTTTTGCATAGATCTAATTATATATATAATCAGAAATCTTGCATAGGTCTAATAAATAACAAATACGATATTTTCTTATCTTTATCTCATGGTATTCAAAGGAAGTGAAATTTGACTTGAAATAAATATTGTTACAAATTTATAAATAATTATTGTATATGTCTTAAAATATCTGACAGATCGGAAATGCTCACATTTTGGGCAAAAATTGCGGTATTTAGACGTGTTATACGTTAAAAGCGGGTTTCTAATGATTTGGTGACTTGGCGATGGTTTGGCGAGATTTTTGGTGACTTGGGGAGAAATAGATACTTTTGGAAACATCCATCACCTAAGCTCTAGGGCCAATATTTAGCGAGATAGCCTAGAAGCTTCCAGAACCTTGGCGAAATTAGTAGATTTCTCCTCCAAGTCAGGTATATATGTCGCAGCCCAACATAGTTAGGCAGGTTTTGTACACACAGTCAGTTTTGTGAAGACAATTAGTTGTGACTGCTAGTTTAGAGAAGCTGTTCTCTGCCTGAGGTATTTGAGACCTGTGATTGGAAGCGGTTACTTATCGTATCTGTATAATTGTGATTATTACAGCTGGTATTTCTAGTGGAATTTTTACAAATAAAAGTTTTGTGTTCATCGAGTAGTTGCTTTCTTCAACTCTCAATCCACACGAGCCCCAAAGCTCGGTACAATATTATTTAGTGCCATGATATTTAAATGTAAGGTAAATAACTGAAATAAACTTTTTATGAGATCTTCTATTTCAATATCTAATATTGTTTATTTTGATATGGAATTAATTATATTATTGTATTCTTATTGTAATAATTGTTTTTAATTGATTATTCAACTAGCTATAAATTTGTAATCTTGTTAGTTATTTATATTTGCAGAGAACTGCTTTACATTGGTGTTCTGCATATGCTAATCCTGTTCATATAAAATTGCTGTTGTCTAAGGTATGGGTTTTCATTTCATTATATAAAATATTAACTATTGTCTAAAATAAATTATTTATTCGTTCTGTATAATTACAAAAATATCTCTTTTGAAAATAATTTGTTAAAATGTTATACAAGCTTAAAGTAGACTTTGATTTTTTTAATATAAAATGTAAATCGTATTTAAATAAATTAAGAAAAACATGTGGGTGTGTAATCACTTATTCACTGAGTATGTAAAATACAATTATACATAATTTCAGAATAAAAAGGGTCAAAATTCTTTTGATACTTTTAAATTATATTTTGTAAAAGTAATGATTTATTCAAAGCAGACTGACAGAACAATCAATTGTGATGTATTACTGTTGAAATCTTTTTGCTTATTTAAACATATTTTTATAGAACTATTAAGTAATGAAGACAAGAAAATATTCTTAAACTTCTGTAGCAAAATTTCTATTTTTGTAAAAATTTTTATTTATTTTTAATTGCATTTTAGTAAATTTGAAAATGAAAGTTTCCATCATAAAGATAACATTTATTTTTGTTCTGATGTTTTGCACAAAATTTTTACTATACTGATATTTGTGTTGAAATAGGATAATATTTAATCACTTCAATGTGAACTCTATAATCAATCTATTTCTTCACATTTTATATCGTTTAACAATGATTGGTATTGGAGTCAGGATCTACAACACAATGAGTTCAGTCCTATTACTTGTTCATATTGTATGAAAAATTGGTTATTTAGTTGATTTAACAATACAGCTATTAAATGATGCAAAACAAGTTATTGGAATTATACTTTTAACTACACAGGAAGATTCCCAGGAAATGTTATGTTGTTCAAACAAAATTTCTTAGTATTATAAAAAAATGAAAAAAAGTAATTGGCTTATTTGGAAGGAATTAAATAAATGTAGAAAAGTGTTCATATGTTTTGTATAATTTGTTAATGTTATCTCTTGTACTAAGAGAGAATCAAAATTACAATCTGAGATACTTTTTTTTTACTACTAAGAAATATAAAAGAAATATCTAAACAATTATTGTTTTATCAATTTGAAATTAATATTTCAATACATAATTAAATAAACTTCAAAGTTATGCTATATATTTAAATGCCTAGGTGGAAGCTTAATGATTTTTTACTGTCCTTTAATATAACAGTTCATTGATTTAATTCTTATCTAAGGAGTGAATATTTTGAAGAAACTTTAATCTATTTAAAACTGAGTTAATAATTCCTATCAGTTTAATAATTCCTATGTATAAAAATTAAATGTTGAGCTAGAACCAAAATTAAACCAAAGACTTTTTTAAAGCTATCATTTTGTACAGAAAACAATTTTAGTGCTCAGTGTTAGTAATTACATTTATGGGTGTATATGTTATATTATTCTATATGAATCTGTATAATTATCTTTACTTTACTTTTAAGGAAGAATTATGCTATTTGTTAAAATGTAATGTCCAATATAAAATGTCTTTCATATTTTGTTTTATTAAGTTTTTACCAGTTATGAAATTCATAAGATTTTTACTTAAGAAATTATGTACTTATTATTTTTAGTAATTTGTTATTTTAAAGTTATTATAAAAATTTGTTTGTTATTGTATTGATTTTTAATAAATTTTCTTTTGTGAAAAAATGTGCTACTTGTAATTTGTTCCAAAATAATACTTGAATTTTCATTAGTATGTTTCATATAGAAAAAGGTTTCTTATTTCTCTTTGACTTATCTTAAAGGGAGCTAATATAGGTGTTCCTGATTGTGATGGCAAAACTCCTTTGCATTGGGCAGCTGCTAATCCTAATGCTAGAGCAGTTGAATGTGTGAAACTTTTAATGGTATGTGGCCTCTTGTAATTTCTTTAAAATTATTTTTTAAATAATTTAAGAATGAAAACATAACATGAAAAATTTTGTATTTAAAACATCTGATATTGGAATCAGAAGATATATTCAATACTTGATTACCTAATTTCCAGAAGAAAAACCACATCAGGGTAAGCTTTATACTTGAGAAAAATAATATAAAATATTTGTGAATTACATAAAAACATCAGATCAGTGTAAAACCCTCTTTGAATTAAATTTAGAGGTACAAAAACCAATATTTTAAGAGACATGTCATGTCAATTAAGGGAGGGGGTGTATGAAAGGAAAACAACTTAATAATAAATACTGACTGAAATATGTTAAAAATGTATATATGTTTATGAATGTAGTTATATTTATTCTGTAAAAGTCCATATAAATAGTCTTTGCACTATGCTATAAAGAATATCTAAACACAAAGTAGTAAATAAAAGGAAAGAATAAAATTCTGAATTTCAGTTTTGCTATGATAAATAATGACATGTAACTATATATCATGTGAAGTCGTATTTCCGAATTCTCATTATCTGAATCAAAGAATATCGTTAATCTTGATCTCTAAATAATAATCTAAATAACTAAAACCATCTCATACATATTCTTGCTTTGCAAACTCTTTATTTTAGGATGTAACTTCACTGTCATTGAATCCTAGTATAATTCCTGATATTTTCACCAATTTCTATTTATTTCCAACCCATTTTACTGTAGAATATTTTTATTCTTTTTTTGCATATAAATGCCACGTTGTGTTTTTATATACTTTGTTATTTGAGTCATAAGTTTTAAGTTAAGAAATGTTTATAATTAGTTTCTATTAACATTAGCTCTGTTTTGAAAACATACCTTTATAAAAATAAAATACAAAAGAATAAAAATGAAAAACAATTCAATCAATACCTTCTTCTTTTTAGAGTTGAGTTTGTATGTCATTAGGCTCCTCTGCTTTTATCAGCATTTTGTACTGTTAACTCCAAACCCAATGTTTCCTAGTTCCAGTTACTCGGGTCACCCACTTTATAAAGTCTGATAACTCTTTAATGGAGTCTAGGTGTAACTCTGTAGTATGGATGATGCCTAAAGAAGTTAATCTTGGGAGGGAAAGTGCCTCGCATTCGTAAATGATATGCTTGGCGGTTTCCTCTTGCATATGACATTTCCTGCAGATAGGGTCTTGCTGAAACCGTTCCATTTTATGGAGGTGTTTTCTGAAATAGTAATGCCCAATTATGAAGCCTATGATTAAACCTATCTTCTGCCTAAAGCATCTCAGAAATTCAGAGGCAATCCTCGCTCCTGATCCACAGATCATACTTCTAGCGTGGGTTTGACCAGAGTGTTGAGCCAAGCTTCATACATCTTCTATTTTTCCCATCTAAGAACATTGATTTTTACGGTCTTCAAATTGATCCCACAAAAAGGCAATGCACTGATGCGAACAAAAGACGATCCTTGTTTAGCAAGTTCATCAGCCCTTTCATTACTTTCAATACCTTTGTACCCTGGCACCCACACAAGGATCACCTTGTTTCTAGTTGCCAGTTCTGTAAGAAAGTTTCTGCATTCTAAAATAATTTTAGATTTGATTTTGAAATAATTGAGCACTTTTAAAGGGGCTTGATTGCCACTAAAAATGAGAATCTACTTATTATGGTAGCCCTTTCTCATATTTAGTCGCAGATAGTGGATAATGGCCAAAACTTCTGCTTGGAAGACCATAGCATATCTCTCAAGGCTTGCAAATAGGCTGGT
The DNA here is from genome assembly GCA_030067965.1 of Latrodectus elegans. NCBI lineage: Eukaryota > Metazoa > Arthropoda > Arachnida > Araneae > Theridiidae > Latrodectus > Latrodectus elegans. The sequence goes on from CM057822.1 coordinate 51,190,675, forward strand.
TCTTGGTGACACGCCACATACTCCCAGTCCTGAGAGGCTGTTTTTCAGTGATCCATCTGTGTACCAGATTAAATCTCCTGTTTTAGTATAGAACATGTTGTTGTCTCATTCGTCTCTAATTGGAAAAACTATTTCAAATGTCCTTTCAAATATGTATGACTTTTCCATGATGTCCGAGGGCATCAGAAAAGTAGGATCTTGAATTTTCCAGGCAATACCCCTCTGCCCTTTGGCAACAGGCTGGTCATACCATTGGTTTTGTAACTTCATCCCATATGCAATCATTCTGGCAGTGCTGCAGATGAAGATGTCTAAGGGAGTCAAATCCAACATAACTTCCAATGCCCTGGTTGGCGCAGTAGACATTGCTCCTGTGATGTAGAGACAAGCCAGTCTTTGTAGACCTCCTAGTCTGTCATTTACAGTCTTCTGTTCCACCTTACTCCACTAGATCACACAGGCATATGTGAAAATGGGCCTGACAATAGCTGTGTACATCCAAAACATCAGTTTTGATGTAGACCCCAGTTTTTACCAAGTATTCGCCTGCAAATAATAATGCTTTTCTTTGCTCGGTTAATTTTATTATCAATGTGCTTATTCCTAGTGAGTTTTTGGTCTAAATAAATGCCCAGATACTTCACCTCTGAATCCACATTGATTTACACATCAAAAAGTCTTGGTATGTAAAAACCCTCCCGTTTCCTTTTGCATGTAAAAGGTACAAGTTAGGTTTTCTGAGGATTAACTATAAGGTCCCTATCAATGCACCATTAACCTACATAACTTAGAGCATCCTGCATGAGATGACAAGTTATGTCGAAATCTTTATCAAGGATAAGGATGACAGTGTCATCAGCATATCCTTGCATATAGTAGCCCCTATCATTTAGATATTTTATAAGGCTATTTACAACTAGATTCCAAAGTAATGGTGAGAGAACACCTCCTTGAGGACCACCTCTAGTAGTCATTTTTTTCAAATGATTAATCGAAGATGCTCATTTGTATACATCTATTCGAAATCAAGGCCTCAATCTAAGTACACAGGGTCTGATTAATCACTGCCCCTCTAAGTGCATTGAGGATGGATAGATGGGAAGTGTTATCAAAGGCACATTGAATGTCAAGGAAAGTTGCAAAGACAATTTCTTTTTGATCCAGAGTCGTTTTAATCTTAGAAAGTAGCTGATGTAAAGCAGTTTCAGTAGATTTGCTGGGTTGATAGACAAATTGAAGAGCATGCAAGGGACTGTTACTACCCAAGTAATCTCTAATATACCAATCAATGATTTTCTCCATAATTTTAAGAAAGAATGAAGAAAGATTGATAGGTCTGTAAGACTTGGCCTGGTCATAGGTGTCCTAGTCAGATTTATGAATGACAATCCTGGCCTTGTGCCATATCTTTGGTACGTAACCCAGTGCTAAGCTAGCTCTGTAAATTCTAGTTAGCACTTGTATGATAACCTGCTCTGCCTTCTGGATCATGATGGGAATAATTCCATCAGGCCCTGGGCTTTTCAAAGATTTAAAGGCAGATATTGTCCATTTAACATTGTTGTAGTTAATGATATTTTTAGCAGTGGTGCATTGATCACTATTGACTCTTTGCAAAGAGCCAATGAGTGCTCCCCTTCGTTGCTATAAATATCTCTAACCCCTGGAAAGTGGGCTTTGGTCATAATTTCCATAACCTCTTTCCAGGAAGTAGCAAAATTACCCTCCTTATCCTTTAAGGTGCCAACCAAAATAGGTTCATTCCTTTTGAGGGGTTTTTGGAGTTTAGCTCCTTCAGAGATAGAATCTATCTCTTCACGAAACTTCCTTCAGGAGTTAATTTTGCTTTTCCTAACAAGTTTGTTATAATTAGTAAAGGCCATTTTATAGTTCTCCCATTCACCATTTTTCATAGTTTCCTGCTACTGTGCAGAAAGTCTGCTGTAACTTCTAGATTATTTATACTAGACAGTTATCTCTAATAGGTCTTCCTGAGTTCACAATTAATACCTTACAACATTTTTTTAAAAATATTAACAATATAGTTTTGTTTATAATTCATATTTCTACTTTTAAATGCATGTCAAATGTTATTTTAACTGTCAATTATGTAAATCAGTAGCTAATCTGTCAATGAAATTCATGAAACTCTATATGTGCACATGAAATTTGTGCGTAAATTTCAAATTCATATTTTTAAGATCAAATTCCTTATATATTTTTAAAGATGTTTAAAAAATATGCAAGTATGACCTTGGTCATTTGTTATTTCATTTATATACATTCAAAATATCACATTAAAACCATTTAAATTTAATGCACTTTTGTTATGTACAAAAACTTTTATATTAAGTCTTATTTTCTCTGTAGCTGTGATTTTTAAAGTACTGTAATGCTAAAAATTTGACTTTTAAACGTTAAACTCAGAACTTCTAAAAATTATGATCAGACCTAAATTTTATTTGTTTATTTATTTTTTGAAACAAAAATTTACGAAAAACTTTTTTATTGAAAAATTTATATAGTTGTTAAAGGATTTTTCTTAGCCTTTAGAAATGGGTTGTAATATTAATAAGTAGATTTTTTAAAGAAAAAGTCATTATATGAAATTGATTGATCTTATATTAAATAAATTCTTTTTAATGAGGTAAATATCTTTCTTGAGTTATTCTTGTCTAGTGATAAGTTATTTTTTAATGTTTTATGTGCAATTTTACTAGGCAGAAAATGTTGCTGTATATTAATATTTGCAATTTATTTTATTTGTAAGGAAAGACAAAGAACCCTAATAAACTGGCAAGATTATGAAGGTAGATCTGCTCTACATCTTGCTGTTGCAACTGGAAGTTTGGAAGTCGTGAATTTTTTGGTAATTATTTTAAGATTACTTATGTGTTTCTTAATATTAATAAAATTACAATGTGGGAAATTCCATATTGTTTTATGTATAGTACTGATGATAAAATTTTAAAAATTTACATCAATGTTAATTTTGATTGTGGCACTTCTCAGAAACCACTTAAGTAATAACTACTTAACAAAATAATAATAATAATAAATATTTAAACTCTCAATCACACATATTTAAACTTTTCATTTCAGGTATCAAAAATCACTTGCAATCCTGATATATATGATAATTTTTTTTGTACTCCACTTCATTGGGCTGCTAGGAAAAGTAAGATTATTTATACTGTTAAATATATTATTCTTATTATTATTATTTTCGATCATGCATCTAATAATTTAAAATTTTATAATAATGTACAATGTAAAGATCCATGATCAAAGTAAATATTTAGAAAAGATTTTCTAACTGCATATCTGTCTGCTTATTTATCTATCTATCAAAATACTAATTTAACTTATCTATTTAAACATCTATCTCACTGTCTGAGTATCTGCCTATCAAATTATTTAAATATTTGTATCTGATTATAAGGAACAGTCTATAAGTAACAAATTTTTGATATACCGCAATTTTTGATATACAAAGTTTTAAAATTTATATTTTGAGATTTTTGCCATAATTGCTTCATCCTATTTCTGGAAAATTCAATTGCTTTTTACTTTGAATAATAATATTTTCGCTGTAAAGTTCATACTTTCTATTTCTACTGTAAATTAAAAAATTAAAAGATAACTAAGAATAAAGCATTGATTATTAAAGAATCTATACACACAGATTTCAGCTTCAAATTAAGGCATTACCATACAATACTCTGTTGATTTATTGAAAATTGGCCTAAATCTTTTTTTAAATTGTATAAACTTGCATTTAAAAAATATGGTAAACAATATAAAAAAAGAAATGTAGAATATTAGAAGCCTAACAATGTTTTCTATTCTTTCTGACAATGCAACCATTTAATGAAATTAATAAACTACTTAATGTTTCATGAAATATTTCTAGGGAAATAATTTAATGGAAATGAATTAAAAAAAACATCAAATGTAGAAAGTTGCTAGAACAAAAAAATATAGTTTTATCATATCGAAGAAATAAAACTATAATGAAAAGTAAACATTAGTGGAACTAATGTTTATTTATACATTAGTGGAACAAAAAAAATTTAAAAATACCTTTTTTAGTATTTTAAGTGTAAAAAATGTCTTTTGATGCACAATGGAAAAAAAATCAATAGCTTAATCGATTTATGTTACATAGTTTAAAAAAATTAAAGAATTTGAAAATTGCTTAAAAATTGACATTTATTAAAAATCTATTAAGAAAACCTAACATTTGCTTAAAATATTCGATTATTAAAAAGATTTTATCACCATATTGTGCAAATTTCCCTACAGTTATTCAAAAAATCATAAAAGGCATAATATATGTATTACAGCCAAAAGGGAACTTAAATACTAAAAATATTTAGTACATCTGTCTAATGTTGTGTAGGTTCAACATGAGTACTTTGAGTTTGAATCTCCTAAGCAGTGATGAAATTCAAATTATATCACTACTTTGTGGAGACAATATGTCTTGTTTTGTATATACTGGATATAATGTCAGGCTCCAAGTGTGTGTGTCTCTTAAATCTTGATGATCTCCCTTTGTCATAGATTTAATCGATCTAATAGTTTTCTGTGACAACTATTGTCTTATATTGATGCAATCTACTGTATCACCATTGATTAATTGTTGGATATATATTTATATATTTGAAATTTAATTTTTCTGAAATATGAATAAATTATCTGAATATAAACTATAACTTCATTCAGTTTTAGTTAAGAATCTTGGTGAATAACTTTTTACATAATAATTAGTCATAAAATAAAATAATTGTTTATAGCTTAATATTCATAAATTTAATTTTATTTTTTTTAAATTATCTTGTTTTTACCTAGATAATTTGTTAATAGACATTTAAAGTGAAAACAAAATGGAAAGTGAAACAAGTGATATTTCATAGACATTTTTTTTCTAATGACAATAACTATATCACTGATATACATAAAAACTTATATCTTAATAAATGTGTTTACCAGACTAGCAACCAGAAACTGTGCATTGGTTTTTGATTCAATAGCTTCTGAGTTTGAATCCAATAGCGGCTGGATGTTTGTAGTGATTCAGAATACAGTTTAAACTCTAGGTCCTAGTTTAAGTAGTCTTTGTGTGCAAAAAATAACCACTGACAAATGAATTAAATCAAACCAAATCTATTAATGTGTTACCATATAAATTTTCAAGAAACTGTTGTAAACAATGCAGGATTCAAAAAGTAATATTTATAATTACATTTTATGAAAAAAAAGTACAAACAATTTATTGTAAACTGGTGTAACGAAATATCAGTTCACTTTTATTGTCAACGGATGAAGCTATAAGTGCATGTTAGATTTTGTTTATTTTGTGATTGTTGAAAAAAGAATGTTTTCGTTTTTTAGAATTTGTTTGATTGTAATACGTGCGTATAGTTTTGTTTGAAGGGATTAATATCCTATGATGTTTTATTCCATTGAATTTAGATTTATAGAGGCTTTCAGCCTATTCCTTTTATGTAAATATTGTATAAACATTTATTAAAATATATAGAAAATTATTCGAGCTTTTGCACCTTTAGTTATTGAAGTTGATCTCAATTCTTAGTTTCGATTTTTAGTTCTTAGTAGAAAAGAGTAAAATCTTTCACTGGGACATGTTACTTCCAAATGTGCTTAGGATGTTCTTTGAAGCATGTGATAAATTGAGAACCTATTGATTACTTTTATTTTCAGACATCAATGCAAATTTTTTTCTTTTTTTTAAATTTAAAAAATAAAAATAAAAAAAACATTCATGCTACCATTTAAAGTATGAAATAAGAACTAACTGAAAACTCATCTGTAAGTTACAAAACATCAAATTTAGTTCTGGATGACTATTAATATTTGATAAAATCTATTGTAAACTATGCAATGTGTTATATTTTCTTTTATTAATCATTAAAATGTAAAGACATTAAATGATTCTGGTTTAATTATCAAAGTTATTTAAGGCAATGCTAAAGCTGGCAGTACTGGTAAAATTACTTAATTTTACTATAATGATTATCAGTAGAATTAAATTATGCACTAACTTGTTCAAATGTTTTACTCTAAGAAAAGATTTCAATAGCGAGATTCATTGTCATATTTTTTTTATTTATTTTCATCTTGGAAGAAACATTAAAAGAATGAAATACAAACCAATAATTTTCCAAAAATCTATACAAATTCTAGCATATGCAGATGATATTTACATAATCAGTTGAACCAGAAAAGTCATTTTGAGGCATTTTCTCCTACTGAAACAGCAACAAAATAATTGGTTTAGCAGAAAAATAAATTTTTTCTATATTTTGTTGTTACTGATAGCATTTGGGGAAGCCAAGCTCACTATGCCTTGGCTATGTGAATTTAAATCAGTAGGATGCGTCTTTCATTTAAAAAAAACACCACAAAGGTGACAGCACATCTTTGCTCTTCTAATCCTCCGATAAATGGCACCAACAGAGGACCCCTCCCTCAATTTTGACATTAATCTGAAGAGGGAGAAAATTCTACATCTAAAAGATTCAATGAACAATTACCATTAATATATGAATATAGTTTTGAATGTGGATATTTAAATTATATCACTTTATATGGTTTGGATATATTTACAAATATAATGATTCAAACCTATTAAAAAAGTAACTTTAAAAAAAATAGAAGGGAAGAGAAAGGGAAATAGAGCTAACACTAAATGGCTATACTATTCTGAAAGGGCTTTAAATGAAACTGAAGTAATCCAGTGGAAAAACATAGTGGAGAGATCTGGAAGGCATTCATTGACTGAAACAGTCATGATCTGTAATGACTGTACTTTCCAAGAATTTTAATGCATTTTGCAATTTACTTTTAGGAAAATTAACATAGCTCAAATGAAAACTAATTAGCTAAAATCTAAACAGAGATTGCAAAAGTTAATAATTTAATCAAAAATTCAATATAAATTTAAAAATTCTGTTTAGTTAATCTGGAAACTTCTGATTTTTCACTTTTCAAAAATTTTATCCTGATTTTCTGCTCTAGAATTCTAAACTAACTCAAAATTATGGGATAGTAATTGTTATGGAAATGCTTGAAATTAACTAATATTGTCATCTAAATAGTTATAGATTTAGAAAAATAAATTGAAATACTCTATCATTTGTTTTAAAGCACATGATTACATCAAAGTGAATAGAAATTTTCAAATTAATTTATGAAGATATTTTGCAGTAAAGATGCTTAGTTACTAACTATTTAATTTTACTATGAAATCCTGATTACAATTTTATATGCAAATATTCTATAGTAGTTTCTTAAGATTTTGATTAAATTTTCATTTAAAAATACATGCAACTGACTGCAAAGTGTTCTTTTCTAATTTGTTAGTTCTATGATTTGTAACTGAGAAATTTGAAGTTGTGTATTGTAATATTTTGAATGTCTATAAAACTTTTTTTCAATTTAATATTTAATGATTATTTACCATTAAATTATTTTGGATTTTATAAATTCAATATTGAATAAGAAATGTGAAGCATTTGAAAATCATTATTAAACAGTCTGGGAACTTTATTTTCCATTCTTCTCAAAACATTGTCACTATCTTAAAATCTGACTTAATGAAGCATAAGTTTATGGAATACATTAGTGTTAAACATGATACAAAGACCTATTTATGGAAGCAATTTTTTAAATGGAAGTTGAAATTAGTTCATATTTTAGAAAGTTATTTATTTTTGAATACCTTTATGTCTTGTCTCATTTAAAGATGAATTTAATTGTGTGTGTATATGTGTGTGTGTAAACAATAAAAAATTCTCATGTTTTAAATAAAGTTAAATTTCTCATTAAATCTTTTTCCTGTTTAAAATAATTTTTTTTAAAGTTTACGAGTTAGTATTTGTTTTAAAATGTTTGCTTTTGGCAGTTTATAATTAGCACTAAAGAATAAGTGCTGAAATTTAATACAAATATTTTTAATGAAGAGGAAAATTAAATGAAATATTTTATAGGAGATTGTCTATAACCACTTTGTCGCAATTTCTCTTTGATTATGCACAATATTAGTACATAAAAAATATAAACTAGGTCCACAAAAAGGTTACACTGCTTAAACACAGCTTGTAACCACTCACAGTAACTCACTGTAAAATAATTGATGCTTTACTTTTAAAGTCTGATTTATTAAAAATTGCATGATTGATAACATGAGTTTATTAGTTTATTGTAATCCTCTAAGCAAAGTCTATGCCATATTTAAATAAAATATAATTATTTCTCGTAAATAAATACTATTTAATCATTATAATTATCTTAAATAGATTTTATTTATCCTTTTCAATGTATGCAAAATGTTATGAAAGAAATAAGAAATTTTAAATTGTGAATGACTCATTTAATAATCCTGTTTATTTTTAATATTACCTTATTTGATTTATTTTTTTACATGCATGTGTATTTAAATATCTCATAGATAATTATTTCTAATTTTCCATTTTTTACTTGTCTGTATTTTAGATTTGTGTGAGAAAGCTGATCTATTACTGAAAAAAGGCACTTACACTACCTCTGATGATAATGGTGCAACACCAATTCATTATGCGGCTTATTATGATCATGCTGTAAGTTTATTTTCAAAATATTTTATTTTTCTTATTTTAAAGCATACACAAATTTTATTCTAATGACATGCTTGCTGTTCAAAGAAATTAAAAAATTTTCTTTAGAATATTGTGTTTAATCAGTACTTTTCATAGTAGTCTGTTGAATATCAGAGTGGCCACAGATTTAGGAAATCACAGAAATCTTAAAGAATTGTCTTTCTGAAAAAATAAATAAATAAACATTTAAAAAATGGCCGTAAAAGCTGTAAAATTGTGATTGCTAAGTTTTTCTATTAGAGTATGTTAAAGAATTTATTACATTTAGAATGTGCAAGTATAAAATTTAAACATGGATGTGGATGATAAGAACCGAAAGAGCTAAAAATTCTTCTGTGGTCTGCATTTTTCTTTCTTTAGTTAATTTATCAGAATGTTTTGCTTTGTTGCCTAATATTTATTGTGGTTTAAAATAAATGAAGTCATTTCAATGGAATTAAAGCATAGTCTGTTTTTACAGAATAATGTTTCAATTGTAATCATATTTACTATTTGTTTTACTTAAGTTTAGGAGAATATTTTTATGATGAGCAATAATCTGTAGTTGAAAAAATTTTTAATTTACTATAATATCAAAAGCATGTATATATATATATATATATATGTATATATATATGTATATATATATATGTATATATATATATATATGTATATATATATGTATATATATATGTATATATATATATATGTATATATATATATTTATATATGTATGTATATATATGTATATGTATATATATATATATGTATATGTATATATATATATGTATATGTATCTATATATATTATATATATATGTATGTATGTATGTATGTATATATATATATACGAGGGTTACTCTGAAATTTTTGAGATACGCACAGACGAGAATTTATAAAATAAAAATAACAGTTTAATTTTAAAATGCAAAGTATTTTATCTCAGAAAACGATTTTTTACTGACTTCAACTTATTTAGCATAGAATAAATTTTAAAGAAGAGAAAAATGGAGTTGAAATAAGAACATTTTCGCGTTATGATTTTCTACAATTTTAAAGCAGGATTAAATCAAGAAGAATGCATTCAACGGTTGCAATTAGCATTTGGTGATGAATCTCTAGCTCGTCCTACTGTATTCAGATGATTTAGAGAATTTAGAAGAGGTCGCAATTTTCTTCAGGATGAAGAACACACAGGAAGGCCGCTGTCTGCAATAATCCTGGATAATGTGTCTGCCATACGAATAATGATAATCGCTGTACCTATCAAATGATACAGAAGGAACTTTGGATCCACAGCCACACAAAATCATTCATGAAGAATTACTGAAGAAAAAAGTAGTCTGCCATTGGGTTCCCCATAATCTAATTGAGTACCAAAAAGAGGAGCATGTCAGAATCAGTAAGGAAACTCTTAAATTACTAAATGAAGGCCACCGCATCATTTCTAAAATTGTAATAGGTGATGAAACATACATACCGTTTTTTGACTTTCCAACACGTCAAGAAAGCAAAGTCTGGGTCTTTGAAGATGATCCCACACCAACAATGGTGAGAAAACAACGAGCACTGGAAAAAGTGATGTATACCTATTTCTTCAAAAGTACGGGATTGGTCAAAGCCATCAAGTTGGAAGGACAAAAGACAGTAACAGCAAACTGGTATACCACTAATTATCTTCCAGAAATTCTACAAGAACTGAATGTTAGGGGACTAATGCTTCACAATGACAATGCATCTTCACATACAGCTAGATTAACAGTTGAGTTTTTTAAACAAAAACAAATTATAGTGATCCACCGTATTCACCTGATCTAGCTATGTGCGACTTTTGGTTATTTTTTAATCTAAAAAAAATTTTACGTGGACGTTTTCCTTCAGAAGAAGAGATTGATGTGGCTATAAATGCATTTTTTCATCTATTCCAAGAAATAAATGGCTTGAGGCATTTAATCTATAGAAAATTCTACATAAGTACATTTATGCTGGAGGAAACTACTTTTAGCACACCTAAAATTTTGTAAACATAACTTTAAAAACTTAGTTGTTTTTTAAAAGATTCAGAGTGACCCTCATATATATATATATATATATATATATATATATATATATATATATATATATATATATATATATATATATATATATATATATATATATATATATATATATATATATATATTGGTATGTATTTATCATATAAATTATTTTTCATTATGAGTATAGTAATTGCATAGTACATGTACTATTAATATACTTTTAACATTTGTATATGCACATATTATCTTTAAAAGAAACTTTATTATAGAAAATTTTAGAAGTATTCTTATCAAGAATCTATATTTATGATATTGAAGATTTCCATGGGCGAAATGCTTTTATGTGGGCTGCTGCAAAAGGTTCTGATAATGTCATAAATATTATGATTAAAAGAGGGTCAGATTTGAATGTTAAGGATAAAGATGGTTTGACAGGTATGTTTTTATTTCATTTTTACTTTGATATATTTTTAATTTATGACTATTATGTTTATGTTCTAATTCTAGAAACAGTGTGTAACAACCATTGGTAGTAAATTTGTTTTATTAAAATTACTTTTATACATTGTAGTGAGCAAACAAAAATTTCATATATGTTTTGTAAATCATTGTATGTTAATTCTTTAATAAGACTGATAAGTTTTTAAACAATAGTTCTTATTTAAATTTGCAAAATAAATTTCATCCTTATTTGTTTACTTCAGTTACTATTTGGTTCATAATATCTAGTATCAGTTAAAATTTTCAAATTATGTAAAATATTTTTGTACAAAATACTAGGCTATAATTATTTCTATCATTTTGGACACAAAAACTGATTAATCTAGGAGTAGAATATTGTGTATCACAAAGTGCAGTTTGTTATATCTTTATATGTATAAAGATTGTTTATCAAATTGTGTAAAAGCAATTTTTGTCAAAACTTAATTCACAAAAAAGAAATATTTCTTTATTTTATTATAGCTAATAAGTTATTTGTGCTGAGTTATCTGAAACGTATAGCTTCAGACTCTGATTGAAGTATTAGAAGAATTATTAACTAATATAAATACATTGAAATCGAATTGGAGACCAATTTAATATTTTTTTCTTATAGCCTTTCATGCTGAATGTAGTCTTGTGTCATCAGTTTCAAGAAACTATTTATAACATTAATGAAAAGGTTAAAGTGAAGGGATGTAAAATATTGTTTCTCACATTACAAAGAAAATTCTTGCAGGAAAATCAAAGAGTCACTGTAATTAATAGATAATTGAAGAAGTTGTCACAATTAGGAAAGTTTTTGTAAATGTCATAAAAAAATGTGATGTAAACTACATGGATGGATAGTATTGAGATTAGGAGAAAGATTATAAAGAGAATAATTTGATATTAACTATGAATAAATTGATGTAAGTTATCATAATGTGTTAAGTTAACAGAGGTTTAATGATTATTTTATAAATAAAATATTTTTTGAAGAAAAACTCTCTTGTATTTTATGATTAAAATCAAATTAATCTATATCAAAAAAACATAGTATAATTGCTTCTTTTCTCTGCTCCACTAATAAGAGAAATTGATTTCATGGGACTAATTTTTGTACTTTTTCCCACTATAGAAGAATTTGCTTATCCTGATTTTGATGAACCATATATTGACAAGTATTAATTTGTAATTTTTTGAGAATAAAAATTTTCTAAAATACTATTCTTGTTTTAAGATAATTTTTTATTTATGAAATAATATGCTTTTAGAAGAGTTTAAAAATTTTGCATTCCAAAAATTTTGGTAAGGAAATAAGTTAAATAAAAGGAAGTTTTTGTATTACTATTAAGAATAAAAAAGTGAAAATTATAATTGTATGTACTTTGTAATAAGTAATGCCATTGATTCATATTTGATCACAACTGATTTTAATTTTCATTTAGAAAGTACATTAAAAATTTCTTGTGTTTATATCTAGAGACATTTTAAAAATTAACATAATTTTTAAAAACATTGTATAAATTATGCATAATTTCTTGCTAAAAATACAATCTTACTGTTAGTATTTTTATATCAAAGTTACTGCTTAAGTCAATTATCAATATGAATCCATAAAAAGGATTTGCTTTAGGAAATGCATGTCGAAAGTAAGCTTAATAATTATGCCATCCTTAAATGAGTATTGTTATAAAAAGAATGTAGATTATATTGTATGTGGTTTGATAATTTAGAACAGAGTTAAAATACTGATACTCATGCCATTTTTACTCAGTGGTATTTTTAAATAGTTCTAGAGAAATTAGCTATTAATAATATCTAATTGCATTAATTTGAAATAAATAATGTTTATTTTCTCTATATAAATGCAGTTTTTCAGCATTTAAAAAAAATTTATGGGTTAAAATAAAATATAATTTTAATTTGCTTATTTTTTTTAGCACATGTCAATAATTTTGTTTGATTATTTTAGCAGTTTACTTCAAAATCATCTGGTTTTGTTTGATCCAAGAAAAAAAAAAATGTATATAATTGAAAACAATTTTGTTGACAAATTTCATATTACAGATTTTAATAAGTGTTTTTATAATTGTATTTTTAAAAATCTGTTATATGAAATGACCAAATTAGAAAGGAAATATTTCATAACATTTAATAGTACAATTATATATGACTTTTTAAATTATTTACAATCCCTGGCTGCTATTAAGATTAATCCTTTCTGCACTACAAATGGTAAAAGTGATGGCAAATTATATTCTAGGGCATTCAGAAAATGGATGGGTCTGTATAATTTACAAGTAGAAACCAAGCATAAGACCCCGAGATTTGACCTGCTATCCCCAGAGGTATCATTTCTCATGGAAAACATCTTGACCACAATATATTTAACTTTCCCAAGCCACCATTAACAAACCCAATGGATCTTCAGTTATGTTAGGATTCAAATTCACTATTGTGAAAAAATTGCAAACTTTTTGATTGTATATTGTATTTTTGTACAACCTTGTATGAATATTCTTCAAATTTTCATTCCATGATATTGATGCCATTAAGTGTATCAAATATTTATTATTTTACTGATTGTTATGAAAAAAATTAATACTCTCATATTTAGATGTTACATTACTGAAGAAAATTGTAGCAGAGTAACGTATAATTATTGGTTCATATAATATCAGTTTACAACTACTAGATTTATAAGTAATGTATTTTTAGGCATATTTGTTAATAAATACAATTGATAAATTTTAGAAAATGTAGTTAAATTATCATAAGTATGGAAGCATAAATTGTTTGGAGCTTATATGATTTTGCTCATATATTTATTTTATTTTTAGCACTTCATATTGCTGCTGTTAACGACCAGTTATCTACTATTAAACTTTTAGTGAATCATAATGTCCCTGTTGATGCTAATCATAATAATGAAGAAGTAACTCCTTTAATGAAAGCTTGTGAATTTGGACGAATTAAAGCAGCCCTGCTCTTAATAGAACTTGGTGCCAATATGAATGCTGTTGATGTTGACTCTCGATCTGCTTTACATTGGTAACGATTTTTCTGATTAAAAATCTATTAAAATGAAGATGTTTTATACGCAAATATAATTACTTCAAAAGCTGAAAGAAATTTCACTTACAATTAGGTAAAGTGAAACTTCAATAGTAGATTGTCCATTGACATGTGTGCGTGAGAGAATTAGTTCTAATAATTCCACTGGAAAATGTATAATTTTAGAACAATTTAATGGAAATTGGAAATTTAAAAAAAGTATTTTTTTTTATTTTTTATTTTATTTTATTATTATTATTATTATTTTTTTTTTGATTATAAAAATTAATTTTGCATAATATTTTAAGTTAAAGAATGATTCAAACTGCACAAATAAATTCCTTTTAATTACTGTAATCTTTACAGTGATTGAATGGGGCATATTTATTTTTATATTAAACCAACTACATATTTTGTATTATAAATAAATAATTTGCCAATCTGTAATATTATTTTTTATACAAATTAAATAATATTTAGATTGAATAATAATTAAAAAATTACGTTTTTATTGCTTTTTAAACTGAAGTAGATTGCAAAAATTTCAGAACTTCAAGAATAAAATGTAAATTGATAATCATAGTATTTTAATTGCATATGAATATTATAAATATACAGAGAAAAACCACACAGCAAAAATAACTGGTAAGGTTTTTAATGCATATTTCAGCACTTTTTCCATTTTAACAAGCTTTATCATTCATTAAAAAAATTATTTTTAATTTTTCTTAAAAATATATATTTAATGTGTTTTTAATAGCTGGTAAATAATCATTTGATGATAAACTTATAAAAAAAATATTATATAGTGGTTTCCCAACTTTTAAAACGATTGAGAATTACAACTCATAATTCAAAATTTTTGAAAAGTTTTATAATTACTTTTGAGTAGGTATTCAAGGATTATTAATTATTCTTTTTGTACAGATTAACTATACCGAGCTTAAGACAAGAATTCAATAAAATTTTCTTACATTTAATGTTGTATATTATTGAAATTCAAGAAACTGCAATAGTATTCAGATTTTGAGTGTGGCTAAAAATTACAGAATGCAGTATAAAAATAAAAATTAAGAACATTGGTTAATCAATATATGAAAGTAATTTAAACTTCACCTTACACCACAAAAATGTTAGAAATTCATCTTGAAGCATCTTACATATATTTTAAACATAGCATAAATTATTTAATTAAATATTGATAAATATAACGTTTTCCTTTTTTATAATGTGCAGATTTTCATTTTGCTTAATGAATATGCAATTCTATGAAAAAATTATATTCAAATATTTATTTTTTTAAAATATTATTTCGCTTTTTAACTTCATTTTGATTGCTATTTTTCCAAGTTTAATTTTTTAATTATTTTCTCCCTATTCTCCAACTCTTAATAAGTAATTATAATTTTTGTTTCGTAATATATGAATTCCATTTTTTATTTATTTTATATGTACTTATAAAGTGTCTTAAATAATAGTAAAGTTGTGATTCATTAAATTAGATCAGAATATTTAAAATATTTTATAAATTATTTTTAAGGTATCAAAAGTATGGACTTTTGTTTTAACTAAGTAATTTTTATATTTCAAATACAAAATTTCAATTTTTGTTACACTACTTGTAGTAAATAACTCTTGAATATTAACAGTTATTAATTGCACATCTAAGAATAACTAGCTTAAGAAAAAGCTTTTTTTATTTTCATTTTATATCCAAATATGCTTAGTATGTTATATTGGTATTTTAAAGACCAAAAATGTTTGAAGTATTTTTGCTCATATTAATATTTAATTTATATATTATCAAAAAGTATAAAAATAATATTGTTAATAATATGAGGATTTTAATTAAAAATAAAATAAATATTTATAAAAATGTGTACATTAAAATATAATTTAAAGATAAATGATGTACTAAAATTATTCTTCTGTAATTAATATCGTGATTTATGTAAATTAAAAAAGCTTGATATTGGATTTTAAACCAAGTATTCTTTATTAGATGATGGAATCTAAAGCTTAAGTAATTAAATTTGAATCCCATTTAGTTCTAAGAATATATTACTCTAGATGTTTGAGCAAACTTCCACATTACAGTATAAAAATATTCATCATTTACTATCATAAAATACAATAAAGGTTAATTAACATTTTGTTTGATGTTGTGCTTATATAAATAATTGAAAAAGTTCTTGGATAAAATCTAACCTTTTCTCAATTTTCCTTGATAATACAATACCTGGATGCTTGCTATGTTATAAAATTTCAAATTTCTACATGGCAATGACACAACTGAGACTGGATTTTCAGTGAAGTTATATCTTACAAAAAATTTCCTTAAAGAAATTCTTTCATTAAGAAGATGTATTATAACTTCATTCACCAATATGTTTCTATTTAAATCTTTGCTACACAAGATGTTAAATTAATTCCATAATTGCTAGAAGACTTAAAAAGATATCTTGAAAGTATTAGAAAATATATATCTCAAGATGAACTCAAGATGATAAAAAAAAGTAAATAAATAAAAGGAAAAAAAAAATAAAATAAATAAATAAAATTAAGAAAAACTACTGGTAGAAATTTATTAGATATGAAAATTTTTTACAGATTATACATTTTGCTAAGAGTTTTTGTTTTTGTTATTAAATATAAATTGTTTTAAAGTGGTTAATTTGATGAATTTATCTTTAAATTAGTTTCATATATTTAATGTGATGCTGGATGTTAAGATATGCAGAAGAATGCTGCTCTGATATTTTTTAAATTTCTTGCTATTAAATATTTCATTAGTGCAATACCCAATCAGTAGTGCATTACCCAGAATTATTGTTTCAATCATTTATATTCATAGCATTTCAATTTTTATTCTCGTTAAAGTATGATGATACTACCTATCTTAATTGTTTTTTCTATTAACATTGTTTCAGAGATATTTGAGGTCACAATAACATTTTAAATTCCAAAATGTAATAAATATTTGACGATCAGGGAAATAAATTTCCACATTTTTATATGAACTTTCCTTTGTGAGTATTCATTACATTATAACTATTTTATTATTGAATATTATAAAGGATAGAGGTTCTTTCTTATATAATAAGAAATATATATATAAAACAAGTCTAATTATAGGAAATTTTAAAAGTAACATAACTAGTCATATTTATTATTAAACATTAAATCTTTACAGTAATAATTCTTATTAATATTACATCATATTTACTATTATTTGTATTATATTTAGCTTTTATTGAATACATAAGTTTAGTACTAATATATTTTTGTTTTACAGAACTCAATTCATTCTTAAATTTGCATTAAAATTATAGAAATTATAAAAACTATAGAATTATTCTCTGAAAATATTTTAGAATAGTTTCATGGAATAAAGATGTGTTGAAATTGTTTTAAATGTTTTATATATTATTTAAATAAATTTCTTTAATTAAAAAATTTTATTCACTTGCATAAATCACTTATTCATAAAATTAAATTTATTACAAATGTAAAACTGGTCTTACTGAGCAAATAAATGTTTATTTTACTTAATATTTTTTAAATGTTGACTAGTGACTAAATTTTTCAAATTATGTAAAATTTTGATTTTTTTATTTTATATAATTTGTAAAAAATATTATTTTAAGCAATTGTTAAAATACATCAATATATTAAAAAAAAATACCTTTATCTTTTCTGTTCTGAATATTCCTCAAGTTGAAACTTCCCAGTGGGTTCAGATTGTTTTACCAGATTTACTTTTGAATAAAAGAAGTTAATATAAGTATTTTGATTTTTTTAAATATATTCTAATGTGTTTGTTTTCATGTCTGTTCTAATTATGCATTTTAAATAATTTTATACAGTGGAAAAATATTGATTGTTATTTTAAATATTTTAATACAGTCAGTTTTTAAAGAAATTACCTTAAATACTTATATATGTATATTCTAGTTATACTTATTACAAGGGAAAGAGAAATTTTACCTTTTAGTTCTATTATATTAATGCTATTTTATAAATTTTTAAACTTTCATTTTATAATTTAAATTAGGAATTTTAAGTTAATATTTACTCAGTTTTATATTTTGCTGTTTTTAAATTTCTGTCGAATTTTAAAAAAGACTGAATTTTTTTTTAAATAATTTTCTTCGAAAAATGCAGTTTTGTATTCAAATGGTATTAATAGTAAAATGAAATATATTTATGTCATTTATTTTCATTTACTTTTGATTAACAATTGTGAAAATCTGGTGAAGAGGGTTCCTGAATATTGACATTCTTTTAATATAGCATAACATTTAATAACATTTTTTAAATTCTTCCTTTAGAATTTCATAAATTTTTTCAAAAGTTTTTTTAATAATTTAATTTTTATTCAAATTATACATACTTATATAAAATTCATTTATTGTATATTTACATTGTATCCATACCTTAATAAGAATTAAAGTGACTGTGAAAGAAATAGTTTTTAAACTAATATCTATACAGTTTATTTTTTTTCTTACTCTTTCTTATGTAAAAATTATTAAAACATAACCACTTTCATATTAATATGAAACTGGTCTGCAATATATACTAATTGAAAAAAAAATGCTAATGTAATTCACATAAAATTGCTTTTTTTTAAATGTTACTCTTAATTCTAATTTTACATTTGTTTTCGTGTTAAACATTTTCCACCTTTTGTTTATAATTAAAATTCTTTAAGTAGTATTTATTTTATTCTTATTCTAGGTGTGCCATTGGTGGCTATGCTTACCTGTGTCAAATATTGCTTCAAAAGGGTATGCCATGCAATATTAAAGATGATTTTGGGTATTTTGGCTACATCCTTACATATAAATTACCTTATTTTTTTTATTATTTTATTTATTTATTTATTTATTTTTTTTTTGAAAAAATATTATTCTTTTATCAAATTTTTGTGTAGTATCTGAGAATAATTTTATGTATTACGTTTTATTTTTAAATATTCTCAAAGCTATTTATCGTATTTAAAATTTGTTTTATAAAGCATGTGCTTTTGACATCTTTCAGTATATTAAGCTTTATGTGATAATATGTTTGTATGAATTAAATACTGAAATACAGAATAAAAATTTAACTAAGCAGCAAATTTCCAGACAACTTTAATGTTAATGAGTCTTAGAAAACTAAAAGAAATGTATTTTTAACATTTATTTCCTAACATGATTTTTTGATTAAAATAATACTAACAATATATATGATTTATTGCTTATATGTATGAGATTACAAATAATCAATTTGATACTATACCTTGAAATTTTCTAAAAATATGTAACTATTACAAATATTTTATTTGTAAAAAATGTAGCTAATACAAAACAAAATAGTATAATACTTATAACATAGGTGGAATAAAATAAATGCATACATACTCATGCTTGCACTTATAAATATGTATTTTATTCTAAATAAGATTGGAACCAAAAACTAAACAGCTAAATATCCAGGTTCTAATTCTCAGTTCACAATTCATCAATAATCTAATTTAAACATAGATAATTAATAATTTGAATTTCACTTTTAATTATAGGTTTCAATTTAACTAGACCATATGTGCAAAAAGTGACTGTTGTGACAAAGAAAAACACAATCCTGAACATATATGGCATCTATCTTTTTTTTTAATCATTGTTGTCTGTAAAACTTGGTTATTCACTTTTTTTTTTTTAGATTCAATTTTTAAGATTTTAATTTTTAAGATAAGAATGCTAACTGTATAGTTGATTGCAAAGTGGTATTCTTAAGTAGCACATACCTTATTTAATGCACTAAATATATTGCATATAGAGAGAATTTTTTCCTTGACTAAAGTGTATTTAAATTCTTCATTTGCTAAACTGATTAACTCCATAAAACAAAAAATTTAGAAAAATAATAAAAAGCATGTATAGTTTTTTTATGTCAATGTTTTTTATATTATTTACCATATGGTTTTAGTGCTGTTTATTCTAATAGAATTTATATAATTTATTCTAATAATAAGTGAAATTTGTACTTATAATATACAGTCATGTAATATATACATCTTAGGAATTAGAGTTTAATAGAATTTTGAAAATGTTAGTAAATTTGACAAGTGGAACATCCATATAATGATATATATTCTAATAATCCATATAATATCTATGTATAAACCGAGTTCAAATGTAAATCAGTAAATATAAATATTAATTGTGGAATTTCATTAGTAATATTTATATTTATTTACTTTAATAAATATAATGTACAAACATAAAATAACCTGAAAATCAAATTTTTTTTTTTAACATTAACTTTTTCCATTAACATCATTTCATTAATTGGACTAAAGTAATAAAGTTTAGTGTTTCATAATACTTGTTGACTATATTAAATTTTGTTAGAATATTTCTCATGCTTAGTTAGTGTTATATTTATTATTTCTTAGACGGGCACCTCTCCATTATGCTTGCATGCAGAAAGGTTTTTTAAATTGTGTCTCAGTTCTCCTGGAGTCAGGGGCAGATATTAATGTTGCAGATGATGAGGTAAAATTTTATATATGGTTAATTTCCTCTCATCAAATTTAAATCTTGGCAATTAAAGTTCCATTCATTTTGCTCTATCCTTGAAATTATAATTATTTTATAATATTGAATATCAATATATACTTAAGTTTACTTGTAATTTAAATCCATGATTAATGTATCCACATGAATTACCTGTTATATTTTTGATAAAAACTCATTTTTTGTCATTCAGCAAGCATCTAAGTGGTTTGCAATATTTTTTTTATCGTAAATAGGTACTTTTAAAGTTAACGAGTTTTGGTCCACATGTTATTTTTCATAATCATTATTGTTTTAATATGTTATTATATAATAATTTGTCTTTAATTAACAAACTAATGGGATTACTATTTTAATTTATGCAGTAATATGTTCAAAACAATTAAAGCATGTTGCTGTGGAGGGATTTCATTGATGGAAAGATGTTTAGATAATTGATTCATAGCCCTTAGTAAGCTACATGAGGAGAAAACTGCATATTTATTGCAGAAAAATGGAGTTTTATTGAATATTGGATACAAAAAGAAAAATAAATCATGAAGAAAAAAGCTTCATTGAAAGAAATTACCTTCCCTAAACAATCAGCAATATTGAACATCTTTGAAGCATGGAGTCAATAAGGCTAGTAAAATGTAACTAGGGAGTCTGTTGCAATGCTCTAGAATGAATGTTTTAGCTATGCATTTAAACTAATTTAAAATAATATTTTATTCAACTGTTAATGAAAGGAATTGTATATTCATGTAAATTTGTTGCTGAGACAGGTTCTGTGTGGCCATTTCTTGGGGATTGTTTTCAATATAATCTGGAATGAATTTTGTGTCCCAATTTTTCTGGCACATAAACTTTTCTGGATATGAAAATTTCAGTGTTTCTTCATCTTTTGTTCCTCATCTTTGCTGATACCCAGAATCGGAGAATATTTTGCATGCATATGCCCATAGTTAGATTCACAAATTGATATTTGTTGATTTATATTCATATGATGATATCCTGTTCCTTTGAGATCTTCAGTATTATAAGCATGGCAACATTCAAATATATTGTGGATCCTTCCTCAATGATTTTCATTATTTTGATTTGAAACAAGTACGCTAAAACAAATATTTAGTTGTATTTGCCATCAGCAAACGAGGGTCATTCTGAAATTTTTGAGATACAACTAGGTTTTTAAAGTTATGCTTACAAAATTTTATGTGCGTTCAAAATAGTCTCCTCCAGCATCAATGCACTTTTGTAGACGAATTTTCCACAGATTAAATGCCTCAAGTCATTCATTTGTTGGAATAGATGAAAAAATGCATTTATAGCCACATCAATCTCTTCTTCTGAAGGAAAACGTCCACGTAAGTTCTTTTTTAGATTAAAGAATAACCAAAAGTTGCACATAGCTAGATCAGGTGAATACGGCGGATGTTCGATCACTTTAATTTGCTTTTGTTTAAGAAACTGGACTGTTAATCTGGTTATGTGTGAAGATTCATTTTCATTGTGAAGCATTAGTCCCCTCCTAACATTCAGTTCTTGTAGAATTTCTGGAAGACATTTAGTGGTATACCAGTTTGCTGTTACTGTCTTTTGTCCTTCCAACTTGATGGTTTTGACCAATTCCGTACTTTTGAAGAAATCGGTATACATCACTTTTTCCAGTGCTCGTTTTCTCACCATTGTCGGCGTGGGATCATCTTCAAAGACCCATACTTTGCTTTTTCGACTTGTTGGAACGTCAAAAAGCATTATGTTCATTTTATCACCTGTTACAATTTTAGAAATGATGCGGTGGCCACCATCATTTAGCAATTTAAGAGTTTCTTTACGGATTCTGACACGCTCCTCTTTTTGGAGCTCGGTTAGATTATGGGGAACCCATTGGCAAA
Source organism: Latrodectus elegans (assembly GCA_030067965.1). NCBI lineage: Eukaryota > Metazoa > Arthropoda > Arachnida > Araneae > Theridiidae > Latrodectus > Latrodectus elegans. The sequence goes on from CM057822.1 coordinate 51,213,311, forward strand.
CTACTTTTTTCATATGTAATTCTTCATGAATGATTTTGTGTGTGGCTGCAGATCCAATGTTAAGCTCCTTCTGTATCATATGATAGGTACAGCGATTATCATCCATTAACATTTTTCGTATGACAGACACATTATCCAGGATTACTGCCTTCCTGTGTGTTCTTCATCCTGAAGAAAATTGCGACCTCTTCTAAATTCTCTAAATCCTGTGAATACAGTAGGACGAGCTAGAGATTCATCGCCAAATGCTAATTGCAACCATTGAACGCATTCTTCTTAATTTAATCCTGCTGTAAAATCGTAGAAAATCATAGCGCGATAATGTTCTCGCATCAACTCCATTTTCTCTTCTGTTTAATATTTATTCTACGCCAAACCAGTTGAAGTAAGTCGGTAAAAATCGTCTTCTGTGTTAAAATACTTTGTATTTTAAACCGTTATTTTTATTTTGTAAATTCTCGTCTGCGTGTGTCTCAAAAATTTCAGAGTAACCCTCGTACTTGTTTCTCAACTAACTAGATTAGATTAGATTTTCTCCTCAACTAGATTAGATTTTCATCAATTTTTAATATTTTTTCGAAACCACTTATTCATTTTTCCGGTTGGTGGAGGAGATCCAAAGAACATGCTTCTTATAAAAATCTATTCTAGTCAATTCTTATTTTATTACTAATATTCAGTTGCTCTTTGCATCACTTCATTGAAGTCAGTTCCTTAGCTCTACAGATGGTAAATTGTAACAATGATGTAAAGGGAATTCTCAATTCATGGAATTAAATAGCAGATTATATGCTTGTTTTAAGCATATGATTCATATAACAGCACCATATTTTTTTTCTCTTGCTGTAAAATTTCATCTTTTATCTATTTGTACATGAGCCAAAATGCTTTTTTGAAAGAAAAATATAGATTCCTATTCACTCATTGGTAAATCATGTTTTCAATTTAAAAATTTGTGTTATAAATTAGTAAATGTATGTTTTGTTTTTATTGAGTGACCAGAAAAAATATTGTATTTTAGTCCAACTTTTCTAAAACTGCTAATTTCACAAATCTTTTCTTATTTTTGAAATTGTATTATGAATTTTTTTTCAGAAAATATTAATTCTAATTTAAAACTTTATCATAACCACCACAATCGGTGTTCATGAATACATTTTAACTGTCGTAAAAAGTAACAAGATTAGACATGTGTACAGCCTTAGAAATTAAGGATATTAGTAGTATATAAATGTAGATCATAAAACACACTTTAACTTTTTTTTAAGTCTTTTCTTTTACTAATATGAAAAACATATTCCTCTGTTTCTTAGTCCATCATTATATTGTGCTTAATAAAATAGATTCCCACTTTATTACTTCATATATTCTCTAGATACCAAACTAACCAATCTAATCGATTATTATGTATTACATTAATTTAACTATAAAATTGCATCATTATTTAATTTACTATTGATATCTTTTACTTTTCATGTTAGTCTGAAATACTACTTTTTTCTGTTTTTCAATCTAGTTAATACTTTTAAAATCATACTAAAATATGATAGTATGTAATATGTAAAAAGCACGTTTAAGATCACCAAGTGATCATATTAGGCTGTTGATACTTTAATATATAGAAGAGTTATTTTCCTTTTGAATCCATTGGGAAGATTGAATTGTCAAATATGTATAAAACAATAACTTATCTGTTAAAAAGCATTTAATTATCAGGAAGTATAATGATTGTAAATTTCAGTTATGTGAATGACAAGTCAAAATTCATTTTTTAGGGAATAAAGGAATTAGATGCATAAAATAACAAGTTACAAATTACAAAAATTATTGAATGCTAAACAATGCTTTAAATTTATTATTTATTTTAACAAACCTTAAGAAAATAAAACGAGTAAATGGAATGAAGTTTTACAATTTCACTTACATTCAAAGACTTATATTTTACTAAAACTTGCATATAAAATTAATTTCATTAATAATATATTTAATTTGCTGATTGCAATACATATTTTTGGAATTGAAAAATGAAGTCAGCCGAGTTTTTGTATTTTGAAATATAAATTTTTTAATATTTTTCAAATGTGTGAATCAGAATAAATATTTTAAAAAGTATGCAGTCAAATTCTAGTATCTTAACATTATGTAAATTGTATAAAATGTGTACATACATGCAAAATATGATTATTAATTTCACTTGATTGTCTACATTGATTATATGGGAGCAAGAAACTGGAGATTATAATACTTTAAAAAAATTGTAGTTCTTCATATTCACCAATTCATTTTCAATATGTAAGACTAAGTTTCTGTTTTTATGCCCTTAAAAAATTGTGTTTCTAATTATATGATATTATAAATTTTGTATACCTTTCTGAGATTTAAATTGTATTTATGTATTTTTTCTTAAGTATGCTATTTCTTTAATACTACATTATGCATCCTGTTTATAAGAGAACTAAATGCTATATAAATGATCTCTTTATGGCTTAACTAATACACTTATGTAATTAATTATTCAATAAAATATTACAGATTTATGAATATGCAGACAAAAATATCACTATATAATTATTTACGTTTTAATGTAAAATATTGTGTATTAGTCTTATACTTTCTGTTATAAAGGGGTTTTAAACTATTTACAGGGACGATTTCCCCTTCATTATGCTATTTTGGCTGATCACAGTGGAATTGTCAAGCTTCTTTGTGACTATGAAGCAGATGTAAATGTACTGTCTTTAAGCCGTGATTGGTACTTAACTACTATTTTAATTCACTGTATTAAATTTTAGTCATATTTTTCATTTACTTATACATTAATTAAAGAACTGAACTAATATTAAAGCAACAATTGAATTCAATAATTCTTTCTAATATCTTTAAGTTTTTATTAATTTGATTAACTTTTTCTTAAATTTTTTTTTTAACTATTCTGTATGTATATGTATATAGCAGAAACAGTTTAAACTTAAATTTAAACTGTTTCTGCTATATTCATATACACCAGTGTATGAACTGTTCTTTCTTTTATTCAAAACAGTTAAAAAACATTTATTCCCAATATAATTAAAGAATGTTTGTAAAAGTTATCAATCATTAGATGCTTTTTTCTTCTTTTTTTAATTCTAATTTAATTGGAAAGAAATACAAACTTCTAATTCTTATCAAAATTTTTAAATTTCTAGCTATTTCTTGAGAAACAGGACATAGAAGAAATTCTGAACTGAAATGAATAGTAAAATGAAAGCTTATAAGACCAAGTAAATCTTAACACACATAAGGAAACGCAAACTGTATTCTTTTTTTGACAAGTAATGTTTCTATATATGACATATTTTCTTTTCCGTAAGTTATGCATCATATAAATTTGATGTATTAATTGCTACTCTGAAAGAATAAAGTTCCTCTAATTTGGGAAGCTTTTAAGATGTAGTTTATTTTTAATGACCAAAAATGGGATTAAATGTATGCATCCGTATGTAATACTTGGTAAATAACACTTCTAGTGCTCTGAAAATCATGATTTAATGATCTTTTCAACCAATGTGATGGGTTATGTTTATAATTGCTCTCATTTTTAATCTAAAGCTCTAAATTGAAAAAAAAAATTGAGAACAAAGGCTCTCTGTTCTCTGAGTAAAATTCTAATTTATCTTGCTATTTTAAATAAATAATACCCATATATTCAAAAGGTGTAAGAAACTTTTTTATTTTCTGGAGATTTATCTCTATTTCTACAAGTGTCAAATTATCTTTATCAATTTTTAACACAAATGTATGGCTATAGGAAATAACAAATTTTCTGTGAATGAAATTCAGTTCACCATTCTTCTGTCATTTTAAAAATTACCTAATATTTTTGCAACAGAATCATAAGTGTTACAGAATCTTTGTTATGAAATGAATTTTCTTGTATAACATATAATATATAATAATAAACTTTTGTTTTTACCATTTACTCATGAAATATTCTGTTATTATTTTTCTATAACAACTGTAATGTTTTTCCTAATATTTTTCTCTTATATTTTGAGATTAGAAAAAAAATTCACTTACTATAGTTTTATTATGTATTACAAATAAATATATAAGGGGGCAGTGAGGAAGATACACCCACTAGCTCATTACTTTACATACTAGGAACTACACTCTAATGAAAAATCTAGACTAAAATCAATCTGGAAAATTCAACCCATTCACTAATGGTATTCTGGAACATCTCCTGGAACTCTTCTGGAAATGTGACCAAAAATCTCAGACTGCGTTAGTCAGATTCTCAAATGGACATATAAAATGCTTATTGTTTGAACATGATACAAAAAATTATCCCACTTGTAAAAAATGCTGTGATTATTCAACCTCACCAAAACATATTCTGGGTTGTGTCAGACTTTCCAGGGAGGATTTATCCTCAGATATCCTGCTAGTCATCAACTTTCTGACTGTCAACAATTTATCGGAGCTCATCTGCAAATGTCAGGTCTTTAAAGAGGATAAGCCACAACAATAACAAATAAATTTATAATTGTGTCATTATTGTTGCATTTAAAAACTAGAAAATAAGTAATTGAATCAATGAAATCTTCCAAAATGAAACTCACCTTCTAAAAAGTACATGATTTTTTAAAATTTAAACCAAGATTGCTTCAGAATGAGTAATGCTGTGTTCTTCTTTTCAAAAATTTTGGTTTGATTCTTTCCTCAGAAATAAATGATTTTTGCTATTTAGAATCTGCTCAAGTCTGTACATATATACCTGATTAACTATTGTGTGCAAAAGTTACATTAAAATTATAACCAAATATTCTTCAAATTGTCTATTAAATAAACTAACTATTAAATAACTTATCTATTAAATAAATTTTAAAGCTTATATAAAATATATTCAATATATTGTTTCCTGCTACATTTTTCATATCAAATATTTTCTTTCTTGTGTGAAATAAAATGGAGTTGTTATGGTGAAACACTGCAATCTGGAGAATGTCAACATTCACATAGTCACTTGATGTATGTCCAAAATATTTGCTAAATACCCTTATTTCTGACTTTTACTGGTGAATGTTGACATTCTTCATGCATTAATGGTGAATGTTGAACATGCCCGAGATTTATATTTTTCTCCGTAATTCAGTTGCGATAAATTTTTTGCCTGTTTTTGGGAGGAATAACTAAGAACTTAAAACAGTTCACTCAAAAGGAGAAGGGAAAATTATAGAAGTTAAAAATTTACTTAATTATACAGTACATTCAAAATGAGAATTTTTTTTTTTAAGGTGCTACAGGTGGGGAGAAATTTTCATAGAGACCTTCATGTTTGAACTGTGGTTCAATCCCAATCCAGTACTGTGAGATTCAAAATGAGAAAGGAAAATAATAGAAGTAAAAAACTTACTTAATTATACAATATGTTCTAAATGAGAAGATAAAATAATAATTCGATCTTTCACTGACACATTTGGTGTTTGTTGACATGCACCTTTGAATGTCGACATTCTCTGATTTCGATCTTTCATGGTAACCACAGTATTTAAAAACATTTTGCTGTATTAATTCTAAATATGAATATATATTAACTTTTGTAAGACATATTAAAATGTTTTAATACTATATTTTTCTCCCAAGGATAACACCTTTAGATATGGCAGTCATGAAAGGCAATCCTAAAGTTCTAACAACACTCAAGTCCCATGGGGGTCTTAGAATAAAAGAGATTAAAGAAATAGCAGCAAAAAAAATTCAGGTAAATGTCATAGAATATTTGTTAGTGTCTGAGAAATTTATCATATTATATCTTAATTGAATTATCAAGTTTGCTTACTTTCAATTATTTAAACCGAAGTTTTTAACAATGAAAATTAATTCTCAAGTTCAATTTGTTTTACATTACAAGATGCATAAATATGAATTTCTTTGTTGTGTTAATAATGAATGGAACAAAAAGTATCAAATGCTTATTAAAACACATTTAGCAGTTAGTAAAGTCTTCAATGCTTAAAACATAATTTTGAAATACGAATTCCATTATTTTTTTAATGTTGTATTTCTCCTAACACATATAATTAATAATTTTTAAATTCTAGTAGTTAATTCCTTAATAGACTAATGGAAATATGGAAGTTTTATAAATTTCAGATCTATATTTTACTAACATTTTGTTAGTAAAATATAGATCTGAATTCACATATTTTATTGAATTTTATCTAGCTTATATCAATAAGCTTAGTTATATTTACTAAGTTATTATATTTTACTGAAATCCAGTAGTACATTTTACTAAAAAGTAAATTCTATTATTTTACAGTGGAATTATAAAAGTTATTAATTTATTAATATGTAGTAATTATAAAAGATATATAATAAAAAGTAAATCAAATGACAAAAGAAATATTGTTGAAAAAGGAATCAAGTAAGGTTTAAGAAATCCAAAATTCATTTAAATGGAAATTAGTAAAAATTACATTCAAATGTTGCAAAAATGTGTAAAACTTACCCCAAAATATTTGTCTATTAGCAATAATTAAGGTAAAAAATGAATAAAATACATGTATTGTTTTTATTAAAGTAATGGAACAATTGTGCATGTTTAAATTAGGATTAATAAACTAAATGTATGCTGAAATTTTTGCTTACTTATTGGGAAAGTGCTTGCAGCCAAATTTAGGGAAAATCTTATATGTTTAAAATTTTACTTAAAATTGATCACGTTTAAAATTGTGGCATATTTGAGTTATCTTAAGGATTCGCTATCATACAATATAAATACAGAACATGGATCTACTGGGTTCTCAGTAAAATTTTAGTAAATGTAAACCTTCATTACAGCCTCACAAAAAGTTGGAGCATATAAAAATAATCTATGCTTATAGCATTTGTTGATTGGTTAGTTTTTTGCAAGCATGTGTTGCGATTTTGCTGTTAGTTAATTCTATAACTCAGCTATATTCTCATACAGTGAACGCAATACAACAACTCGAACAATAAGGAAATTATTTTTAAAAAAAAACAGAAATTAAAGAAAATTATGTTACATTTAAATGAATAAACTACTATATATTATTTCTTACATTATTAACTGTCATTATTTAAATGTTATATTAAAATAAATAATCTGACAATGTAGTAGGCAAGAAATCATGGTTATAATCTAGTATTGAAAATTTTCCAGCTTTGCAAAACATTTTATTCAAGATTAAGTTTTGTCAAATTTTTAAATTTTATTTTCTACAAAATAGTTAAGATTAACCTTTATATTTAAAATAAATATAATTGATTTTAAATATAGTCAAATTAAAACAAATTTCTTTTGATTAGTCTTTATATAAAGCATTTTTCTTTTGGTAACAAAAAAGAATATTACATATTTTAATTTATATTAATGACTTTATAGTATTATTTTTAATTAATACGCCATGTAAAGTTTTTATAATTTCCCATATATCTTTTAAAACCTTAAATTTCATTGTATTGCTTACTTGTTTTCATTTCTCTTATCATTAATGGTATGGCATTATTATTTTATAATAATTATATGATAATCAACCTTCTGACATTTTAGAATTGGTATCGGTATTACAGAAATTTGAAGATTAAATACCTTCTGAAAGAAAAAATGTAAGTCCTGTTTCTTAACAAATCATTTTCAAAAAAATATCATCTATAAATTTTTATGCAATTATATTTGTAAATTTATATAATATATTAACATTTTATGAAATATATTTTTTCTCATGAGGAACAAAGATGACTCTCTCCATTATATAAGTTGCCATCATTTCCTACCCTTTGTAGTGATAAAATAGGTGGAATATTTTAGTAGAAGCCGAGAGTATTCAAAATAAATAAAATTTGTCACATGAAAAGCGATTTTTTAAGATTGATTTAAATCTAAATTTTTTTTATGTAATCAATAAAATATTTTTAAAAATTATTAAAATTTACATGACAAACAAAAAAGTTTAAATATCATGTATATGCATAACAACAGAATTATCGAACTTGATTTATTTTCAAAAACATTATATATATTTGAAGTTGTGTAAAAATTAAATAATTTTAATTCAACTTTTTTCATTCAAATTTATATTATTAGTATTCAAGTTCAAAATATTTTAGTTGTATTTTTAATTTGAATCGAAATGAACTGGAAATGAGAATTATGATTGAAAAATATTAATTACAATAGAAAATACTCTATGACATATTAAATTTACATACATTTCTTTAAAACTTTAGCTGGTGTACTTATGTGTTTGATATTAAACTATTAAAATTTGGGTGCATTTTCTAAATTTTGCAGTTTTTTACTCATCATTAAAGGAGAGAAAGTGAAGTAAAATTTGTGTATAAAAGATGCAATCAAAACTAATGTAAAAAGTAGAAAAGTTATCTTTTTAAACTATAAAATTAATCATGCTAATGAAATTTTATGATATTTGGTAGAGAAAATAAAGCCCACGATTACTCTTTTAACAGAAGATAATGTACTTCACTCTGAAAGTTGTAATTATTTATATAACATGTATTGAGTATCAGCATCTTCACATCTTGTTCATCCTAAGTTCTTCAATTTTTCATTTAATACAAAAATTATAAACTGCTTACTGTATTAAATCTTACCATAATTAAATATTTTATTAACATCTTATATACTTAAATTATATGTACTGTTTTTTTACAATAAATTATGTAATGAGAATCTTTACTATGAAAAATTATGACTAGATTGACTGAAAAAATTTTTTTTGCAAGATTTATTCTTTCAATACTTTCTTTTTATAGTGAGATTTCTTCTACCTAATAAATCTTTTGATTTGGCTGTTTTGTACATCAGAATTTTTTTTTTTTTTTTTTTTAATGAAAATTTTTTATTCACTTTAAATTGCATTTAAAATTTTATTCTCTTATTTACAAATGTTTGCTTACTTATTAAAGAGAATGACTTTAATTGTGAAAATTTTAGGCCCCATGAAAATACAAGAATACCGAGTCCTGGCAAGTTATCCAGAATTCCGGTTTTTGCAAATAAGAATCATTCAAAACCTTTAAACAGAATGCTTGATAAATTCTCACAGCAGTATATATCTAGTAAAGCAAACTTTAGTATGAGTCCAGAGCAAGCTGTTAGTATAATTGAAAGAGCTTGGAAAAGGTAAATTTATTTTTTATTTTAAAACATTAGTTTTATATTGTTATTCTCTTGTACGTTTTCAACTTCTGGAGTTTTATATGAAACTTCTGCAGTTTTATATGAAAAAACTCATTATCTACCTATTTGCAGACAAACTAATAAAAAATACATTTCTACAAGTTTTTTTTTAAATCTTTTTCTCAAACTTTTAATTTTTTTAAAAAATTTATTTATTTATTTATTGAGTTTTTGTCTCTTTGGTGTTTCTGTAGAACTCTTACTGTTCAAATACTATTTTAGTACAAAACTTTTTTCGTTTAAGCACTGTTACATAAAATTAATATTGTACTAATATGTTTGTGTGATATTGTTAACTATAGAATACTAATGATATTAGAAACACTTACATTGAATAAAAGTTTTTCACAATATCTGTTTTCTGCATGTTATTTAAAATTTTATACAATTTCCTCAATCTCTCAAAATAAATTAACTTTAATATATAGAGAAAGCTCAAAGTTTTAAAATAGGTATTAAAATTTAAATGAAACAATTTTATTAAGAATTTAATATATGTCATCCATTGTTTTAATAGTATTTGCACGGATAAATTAAATTTGATGTAAAACTTATATTAAAATCAAAACTATGAATTGTGTTTTAACTATATTATTAGGTTAATGATTTTTTTCAGTGTTCAAGCTTGGAAAATAATTTTGTTTTTGTCTTTGTCTTAATATTTTATGAACATTAAGTAATATTCTTAATTACATTATAGGAACCATTATGGTTTCCAGTTGTTTTATTTATTTTTTAAATTTTTTAATCATTCTAAAAAATTTGCATGAAAGCTTTATTAACAACTTGTGTGAGTTGTCTTAAAATGAACTTTTATTTTCTTGTTCACTCCTATGAAAAATAAAAAATGAAATGTCTAAAGTTTTATGCTTAAGATTGAGAGAGAAGAAAAGTACACAATGAATAGAGAATTTAAATTATCATTTCAACTACTTATGCTAATAAGTTTCACAAAAGTTATGTGAATTATATATTTATAGATTTTATTGCATGCTGTAATGAATGATAGAAAATGCATGCATTTTCTAAAAATTTAGCTTTTTTTATTTATTTTGAGTTATGCAACTAATTTGTTTAAAAATTACATTATTGCTTATTGTTGTTCAAAATTTTACTATCTTAATAAGTTTTTGATGAAATTTTTCGTAATATCAATTGTAATGAGCAGTATATATTATCATTTAATAAATTATGCCATCATTTATTTTACAGACATTCTATGAAGGCGAAATTTTTACGAATGCGAGAAACTGTTAAAAGTGTATTTGTAACTCCTGAACATAGGAAAAATGCTGAAGATTTATGGCAAATTAAAATGCAGTCCTTTTGGGAAGAATTGTAGTTTGTAAAAGAAAAACTGTTTTAAAAATTTTTCTCATTAATACAAATCCTTACTGAATATTAAGTGGTATCCACTTCATTATAATTATTGAAAAATATTTATTCTGTAAAACTTATTTAATAAACTATTTTAAGTTACATTCAATAATGGTTTGTTTGATAACAAAATCTTACATTATTAATTACAATTTGAACAAAATGCAAAGAAATTTTATATTTATGTTACATTATTTTAGTGACAATTTCTTTTTTCTTTTTAAATTTTAATAATTAACAGCTAAATACTTTCAATTTTTGAATCATAATTTCTTAGTGTCTCTCATACTCATGCAAAATGTTTTTTTCTTTTTTTCATCCATATTTTTATAAAAGATAGGAGTTATTTTTTTATCCAAATAACAAAGTGATGTATATTGAACCATTTTAACTTTACGGCGATTTTTTTAACAATCGCTTCAATATGCATTATTAAATGTTACTCTTTATATTTCTTTACAATATGCACCCTAATCTCTGTTAAACTCTTAAAGTTCTTTTTTTAAAAAATCAAACAATATTTAAGTATTTTTGAATTTTATTTTAAAAAGTGAGCTTTAAATTTAAAAAAATTTAAATTTTGTTTTAAATTTAAAAAAATCATTAAAATATCATTTGAAAATTCAGAAAAGAGAATAATGATCTTTGGAACAATTTCGGAGAAATCTATATAAAAAAAAGTGCCTTTGAAAAATTGTCATCATTACTGATTATATTTGTTCAAAAAGTTGAAAACTGAATTTGAGAATTGATACACATTGTATTTGCTGCTAGATTGATTAGAAGGGCAAAATAAGATTTTAAAAAAAGTCTGCTTATCAATAATTTTACTTTTTCTTTAAATGCTATGGGTAGTCTCAAATGACAGTATTGAAATGTAGCCACAAACGAACCTTGATGCAAATCATTAAATAAGTACTGCTTACTCAGTGGACAGGCAATGCATAATATTGGGTGCAGGAGTTAAATTCTGTACTTTTCCTAACCAAGTGAATGTGCATTAATAGTTTATTAATGCATATTCTAAAAGTTGTAGTACCTCTCAAAATGATCCAATACTCTAATCGCCAGATCGAATGAATTAAAATTATACAATGTGCTGTGTATGAAATTTCTCTTGTACTGCAAACAATATCAAATTGCGTTATCATAAATTATTTTTCTATGATTTAGATTGTATATGTTTTTTATATACAGTGATGGCCAAAATTGTGAACATGTTTTGAAATTTTTATGTTGTCATCTTTAGGTGTTTACATTAATTTTATCTTAAATACAAATATTGATATATAAAAGAAAATTTAATGCAGAATTTAATTTAAAATACAGAATTAAAATGCCTATATTACAAAATTTTTTTTTATTTCTTTTAGTTTAAGAATTAGACATCAAGACATTTTTTTTTGGCCTATTACCCATAAGTTTCCAATGCAAAATTTTAACCACTCTGTTACTTAAAAAAATATTGGTTTATAATATTTAATGTTTTTTAGGTGACAAGATTATTCTCTGCATTTCTACTAAAAAATTTTAGCTGAAAGACATTCAGTAATCAAAAGCATGCTAAATACAAAAGCAAAGTTTGAGTCATATTGCTTAATAAATTTTCTAAGGATGTTAATATATGAATGATGTTTCAATTTTATACAGATGAAAATATTTTTATGTAACTTTATTAAGTGAACTCTCCCTCACTTTAAAATCTGGTTTCTAGAACATGTAAAATGCTTTTGTTCAGATTTTTAAAAAGTATAATTAGATTATATATATATATATATATATATATATATATATATATATATATATATATATATATATCATTTAATTGCTATTTCAGTGTAATTATTTATAAATATTAATATATTTTAAATTCATTTGAATATTATGCCTTTTAATAAGTTTGCTTTAAAATGTTATTATCTTAATACTTGAAAATTATGTTAATAATTATGTATTTTAAGCAATGAAATTTACAAAACATTTATAAATGTTTTGATTACAAAACATTTTAAAAATAATTAATGAGGTGCATTTGTAAGCTTCACTTTGTATAATTTTAATTAAAAATAATAGTTAAAATGCAGTGAAATTTACAAACTCATCTCATTAAAATGTTTATAATTAATAATGGAATAATAATGATGAGATAAAATCGAATGTTTCTCTTAAACGTTTAAAATTAAATGTTGATTAAAATTATTATTCAAAATCAAAGAATAAAAAAGTCTACTTTCAAAACTTTAAAAATGTTGGAATGTATTATGCATTAAATAGCCTTATATTTCACGACAAAAAAAAAAAAAAATGCTTTTGTAACGAAGTAAAATTTTTTTGGTTGATAAAGGTATCTAAAATTTAAGAAAAATTTCTTTATCTTCAGGATAAACGTCAGGATACTTAATATTTGGCAGTCAAACAAAAAAATCTTATTATTCCCCCTCTTGCATTAGTTTTCAAGAGGAAAAGTATACGAGATACTTTTTAATTCCCATCCACCCTCCGCCTGTGGAACATGTGAAAGATTTGCTGATTAAACTGAACTAGAGATCAGTGGTTATATGATCCAAAAGTCTCAATTCATTTGCATAATCCGTCAATATTGTGTCAGTGGGTTTTCACTTCTTCCATTCAAAGCCTTTCATTTCTTTTGAGTCATAATTCAGAAGCCAATCAGCCTTAAAAATTGTAGTTTTTTTTTTCTCTTTCTCTCTCCCCAATTGCTAGTCTTTTTCAGGTTTTAATAAACTAATTATTTTTATTAGAAATTTTTCACAAAGGTAAAATATAAAGTACTATTTTAATTTTACAAAATTTTTGAAAGGTGAAAAATTTCAAATATTTTTCAATAAATAAACTTGTCATAATTTACCGAGATATTTTCACTGATATTTGCTCAATATTTATATTTTTAAATATTTTACATCATTATGTTTAAAATATATTTAGAGTTATTTTTTACTTTAAAACAATTATTTTTTAAAATAATTTTACTTGTACTATTATTAAAATTATATGACTATCAAAGCTGTTCAATTTTATCTGGTGACATATTTTTTAATTTTAATTATATAATTTTTACACTGAAATTTCTACATTTCTTTCCATGTTTAGAATTGTTTTTATTTACATTACATGTAGACCTTGAAATGTGTAATTCAAGGTCTACATGTAATTAAATGTGTAATTCATGTAGACTTTGAATTACACATTTAATATATATATATATTACATGCATATATATATGTATTACACATTTACAACAAAAAGTTCATTCAAGGAGAATTTATTTAGTATTAATATTTTTATTATATTCAAGCTAGTTATAAAAAGTTTCAAGAAAGGAAAATTAGAATGTTTTTTTATTAAATTAATTTCAATACTTAAAACACACAAAAGAACATTTGAATAGAAATAATATCCCTTAAATTTCATAATATTTTATTCAATAGTTTACTCAATGATAAAAACTGGAAAAACGAATAAAAAATAATGTTTTGTTTCAAGTATCTTATATTTTGTGTAACATAAATTAAAATTTGGTTAAAGAAAGAAACGAAACTTGCTTTATTTTTTCCATGAAAATATGTTGGTATACTTCAACTTGATGATACCATTGAAATATTCTTTCTGGTTCTAGACTGTCTAAAAAGAGTGCAAAAATTTTCAATATTCAAATGAATGATAGAAATAACTATCTTCTTATAAGAAAAAAGATAAATAAAAGATAATAATTTGATGTGTGTGTGTGGACAATATTTAAAAACTTTAACAGAACCTATATTTAACAGTTAGTGAAGTACATTATAAAGCGAACTGAAAAAACACGTTTTGAAGAAATAAAATTCAACTTTTGATTCTAATATGGTTTGAAAGCATATTTTTAGAAATCAAATGTAATTTTTGAATAAGTGAGAAGTATTGATTAGCTCTGAAAGCCAATATTAAGTATTTCTATTGTATCTGATTACTATAGATTATTTCCGAACGTCATGGTTATATCTTTTTCACTATATTTTATCGAACACTCGAAACATGACCTTTTTTATTAAAGAAAGTACCTGCCAATAAAATGGATCATTAATAAAAAAATTTTAATCTCTTCTCGACCAATTAATTAAAATCATTCTTATCGCTCCTGATTAACAGGCATTATTCCATCACTCAGACATTAAGGGGAGATATAACCAAAATAAAGTCACTTCATTTGAATATTAATTAACCTGAACATAATGCAGAAATTTATTTACTAGAATAGGCCCATCAAAACGATGTTCTTTCTAGAACTGAGGATTAAAACTACCTTTCAGTCGTGAAAGTTACTTATCCTATTAAGCTAAAAAGGACATACAGCGTGATATTGTTCCATAGAACATTTAAAAATTTATGCTGTGTGAGTTAATATTTTTCATATTTTTTAGTTTAAGAATTACGATTTAGAAATCACATTTACTCATATCAAATAGCCTTTCCTTCCTAAATGAAGAAAAGATTACATTTTTTTTTAAAATACGCTTATTTATAAAACAGGATGAATATTTAATTTTTAATTAGGTATAAATTAGGTCTACGGGAAAGTTCTGTTTATTTATGGATACGATACAAATTTAACACTATACAAATTTTTCTTAACGTCAATAAAATATTATAATTGACGTTACTATAAATGAATTCTTGCCCACGTTATTTTCGTATCCCATTTTTGAAAAATATTTCTTTTTTCATATGAAGAATTGAAACATTGATATCTTTATTTTCTTGAAGCATTGCCGGCCTCTTTCCTTGACTACTTCCTTTAAACTATCCAGTTGCTGACAATACTTTTCCGAGATAAGATTTAATTTTTTATGCTCCACCATGTACACTATATTCTCTTATTCAGTGTCAATTTTGTTTCAGAGTTGGAAAGGCGAGGTTTTTTGCACAATATGCAATTTTGCTTGCGATGTTTTTGTTAGTAATTCATTTTTCCTCCCCAGCTCAAGGATTTGATTTAGTTCTCAACAAGCAGAGATAGGCATATGTTGAATATTTTCATACTAATCCTATCCTTCCGAACATGGTCCAAAATGGTTTGCTAAGGTGACTAAAGCTATCTACGATCTCCGCCGTAGTCAGAAAGATTTTTTTCTCTAATATGGTTTTAACAACATCGTCATCAATCAATGGACAGAACTTTCTGGTAGATCTAATATATTTTGTGTGAGATTTTGGTTGATAATTTTTAAGTTAGAATTAACTTATGTACGGAAATATTTTGTTAAAAAGTTTATAAAAACAAATTAATCTCTTTTATAGAGTAAAATTTTAAAGTTTGTTTTTAAAAAAGCAAGAAATTGTATACATTTCATGTTTGGCAAAAGTGTAGTTTTTTGCCAATTGTATGTTAATTTCAAGCTTCCTCAATTTACAATTTTATATTCAATTTTAATGTTAGATTTTCTTAGAGTGGCAAATTTTATATACCTGATTTAGCATTGCTAACACCAGAGATATTCAATAAAGACATCAATTTTATATTAAACTGGTGAAATATTCATCACCATCAAAATGCTAAACTATCACTTTGAAAAAAAAAACTCAATCTTTTTAATTAGATCATCCGTGGCTTATTTTCCAGAATATCCCAAGTATCGTTATTCAATTATTCTTGTCAAATTAAAAATATCTGAACTTTCAACGGCAATAGGTTGCTTCTGTACCACCAGTTATATGCTTACTAGATGAATTGAATATGCAAATTTAAGAAAAATCTTTGTATAAAATAGACTATTCATTTCCTTTAAAAGACTTCAGTAAAAGTTTGTATGAAATTCAGTGAGTGTAATGAAGTTTGTTGCTTAAAATTAAATTTCTGATGATATCTTTACTTTAAGATATCATTCTACAATAGATGTGGTTAAGTATTGAACTTCATGTGTGTGTGCATCACAGGCTTCTTATAAAATCTCTAGATTATGCCAGTTAAAAAACTGAGCTGCTTATTATTTGTATTTAAGTTAAAAACTTTTAGATATATAAAAAAAATGTAGACTTGATAAGAAAAAGATAGAGAGAAAAAAAAAAAGATTTATGCTAAGGGTTTTCCCCTCTCTTGTTGGAAACTTTTGATATCATTGGTTAACAATAAATAATTTGAATTCAACCTATATTGAGTCAGTTAAATACAAATGAAAGTATAAAAATGCACTATCACTCTAATTCTAGATGTTTACCTTAGGTAGCCAACAAAGTAACCTGAAAAATGTTCTGTTTCTAATATTACCTGCAGTTAAATACATTTAATGTAATCCCAATACTGTATATCATTCTAAGGATTAAATTAAATTTAAAGTATAAGTTGTAATTATGAATTAATATAAAATTTTCGATATTTAAGGCATGATTATTTAACAAATGACCTTTAATTCAATCAAACATAGAAGAATGAAAATTTCCAAATTAAAACATATCTTGGGAATAAATAGTGATTGCATATACAACCTCATTCTTTTGGAAGGTAATTTATGGTCCATTAATAAACCTTGTTATGGTATATTATAGCTGTTTCAGGTTCAATTATGAGAATCAATTGTTTCAGAAATGTGAATTACAGCACTAAAAATATTTGGGGGAAAAAAACACATTTTAAAGTTGCATGGGATTTTTAGTATACTTCTAAATTATCTCAGTTGCATACATTTGTTAACAATAATAACTACACGAAACAAAATTTGTAATTTTATACAAAAGAAACCAACCCATCTATAGAGATTGTAAATCTAAATGATATTTCAGTTAATTAGTAAATACTTTATCAAAATAAAACAAATGTAATTTTTTTTCAGTTTTATTATACTTGGACGGTTATGATTTTCTATTTAATAGTTTCACAGCTAGATTCAGCCACATCTCAGCTTTGATTTTCAACTATTGTAACTAATGTATAATTTTCCTTTCATGTGATTTCTTTGGCATATATGTTTCCCTCATTTTTTCCATATGTTCTATCCAATATTTTATTTTAGAAAACAATCAATAATGATGAAATTAAAAATGGAAGCCTTACATATATCTGCACTCTAGTATATGAGAATCTTCTCGTGCTTGATATACAACTACATTACTCACTATTAAGATTGTTGAACCAAGGAGAAATACAAATAACTAAATGGTATTTATTAGACAAATATCTTATATTAGAAGTGTTCAAGAAATTTGCAATCATAGGTCCTGAAAATCAGTACTTAGAACAATTACATATCTTAGGCATTTCAATGACTTTGACAACCACTTGTTTATATACACATATTGCATGCTACTCTTTAGTTATGCTTATTTGTTTAATTGAAAAGTTCTTGCGAGTTGTCAGAGATATAAAATAATGAATTTATAATCTATCTTTGAATAACATAATATTTAAAAACTTTAAGCCTATTTTTTTATGATAGCAATTGTTTATTTATTAATATTTAATTTATGTAGTATATTATAAAATAATCAATTTGATTTGTAATTTTTATTGTTTTTCATAAAATAACTTAGTTTTAGCAGTGAATTTAAATATAATGAGTATTATTAAGAATTAGTAAAAATTATTTAAAAGTAAAATTTATTAATTTTTGGAAAAGCAATTCATATTTATAAAATAAGTTATAAAAAAATGTGATATTAAAATTTTTTTTAAATTTCATTTAAGAAGGATATTATTAATTGGTGATATATCTTATTACTCACGAAAATAATTTTTTTTAAAAAATTGTCTTTTGTTTTTATTAAAAAGATGTGATTATATTCTAAATATATATAGACTTGCACATTTTTTCTTTGCTCGGAAATTCTAATATTATATAATAGAAATAAATTTGTATTCATAGAATTGATAAGGTTTAATAGTAAAAAAATTATAAGAAATCTTATCGTGTGAATGTAATTTTTAGAAATTACTTATCTACTTGTTTATTCTGTAATTATATCAATTTATATATTTGTTTTGTAACTATACCACAATCCAATTTTTTATGTACAATTCTAAAAATGAAAAAACTCTATCAAGCATGCAATTTTAAATGCCAAAAATTTGGTATGGGAAACAAATAAGAATCTAGTAACTGATTAATTTAAAAAAATCTGAGTACTTAATAATGGTAGCATTAGTATTGAAAATATATGAGCAAAAACTATTTTGTATATTTATATTTTAAATAAACTTATGCAATTAAAATTGTTTATAAAAATAAATTCGACTATTTTTAAAGTAATAAATAATTTTAAGAAATAAATGATTTTAGCCTTCCATAAATTTTATATTTCAGTTAATAAGTGAGGAAGAATATTGGAAATGTTATAACAATACTGAAACTGGGATTATGATTTTTTATTTTAGTAAATATAGCTAAATAAAATAGAATATTTAAAATACTTATAACAGACAACACTACATATTTCTATAATCTTAAATAAAAAACTTAAAAATTCATTATATCTAAAACATTTCATAAATACACATAGACTTATTTCTTAAAAAATCTAAAACAGTCCCAAAATACATTTCATTTTTTCAAACAGTACAAATTTTAAGTAATATTTTAAATAGAAAATGCTGCAGAATTAAGTTTAATGAAACAAATGGCAGTTTGAATAAAAAAAATTTTACTTTAAATTTTTAAGACTCAGAATATGTAATTGAAGAAATAATTTCAGTCTTGTTAACAAAATCAAAATCAGTCTTATAACAAGCAATGCAATTAAAATCAATAACTTAAAATATCAGAATTGCTAATTAGAGAAAATCAAACCCCCACAAAATTAAAAGATAAGTACAAAAATTGGAAGTGTACAAAAGTATAAAAATTGGGACCAATATAAATAATTTTCTTCTTTTCCTCATTCCCCCAACAAACATAATAATGAGAGCAAAATATAAAGCATAAAAAGCTAACAGTCATATTGATACATTAAGAATTCAACTAATATTTCAGTTATAAATAGTGATTTATTAACCATTGTGAAGTGTCAAATGAAACAGCAGAAAATTGTATGATTCATTAGATAGCCATCTTGTATCGAATTTCAATATAACATTTATAATAATGGGGCACTATTCAAAAATCAAAAAGGGGGAAACGTTCAATCAATCACTCCAAAAGATAACACAGAGAAGGCAAAAATGCAACATCAATCACCTGTTTTTCAGGAGTTTTGGATACAAACTAAGGATCTTCAATAATAAAAATGTGGTACTACTACCACATAACAAAGAATCTAAAAACCTTTATTTAAATTAATTGAATTTTTGATTCCATATGATTTACATCAATATAATAAAGAGGGTAATGGCTGAATGATCCTATAAATCATTTTAGAATCCAGTATTTTTTGCTTTCCAAGAAGAATGACTCTTTATATATAGTGGATTGTATTGAAATAAAAAAAAATACCTAAGTTTTTAAACATTTCTCCACAATATTCCAATAGATGTTCATCCAAAAATAAAACACCTATTTTGCAATGTGTAACAATGAATAGAATCAAACATGGGATCTTTTGCTCTGAAAACTTTGATCTTACCATAGGCAACAATGAGCATTTCTTGATTCATTACCAATTTAGGAACATCCAGAAATTTACTCCAAGAACTGCCTAGCAATTTTAAAATTAAAATAAAATTAATTTCATTATTATTTTTCTCCTACATTTCATACTAATGCTTACCAATAGATTTCAACTTTTCTAGTTACTAAATTCTTAACTCAAACAGCTTAATATTTTGGATTATGATAAAAGTAATTTTGATATTATTCTAATGCACCAGCACAAATCTCATTATGTTGACAGTTTTGGTAATAATTCACAGAAGGCATTTAAAGAAATAGTAATTGTTATATAGTTGAAAAAATTTATTTTGAAGACACAATTTTTTTTTTCATTATTGAAAATGTTTGTAAAAAGTGAAAAGTTAAAAAATGATAATGTGAAAGCAGAAATTTCGGTTTTATTTCATTTGGCAAAAACATCTGATGACATAAATAGCGTTAGTGAAATTTTAAAGTATCATATGCTTTTCTCAATTTCCCTTTAGTAATAGGTTTTAAGCAATATAGTAAAATTTCTTTGAAAATGTACATGTGTGATTATTATATTAAATGCTTAGTTTTAAAAAAAATTCAACACTGTGAAATTAAGCAACATCAAAACCTGATAAAGTTACAAAAGGTAAAGGTAGCACTTTAATAATAAAACTGTAGAAATTTATTGAAAAGATTTATCAAATTTTTCTACCAAATAATAGTGACCAATGTTGTGCAGTCTAAAAACAATAGATTTTTCAAAAATTTTAAAAAGGCACCAAAAATCTAATACCAAGATGCATTTTCACTGCAATGTTGTTGAAAGAATGTAGAAGTTCATGATTTAACAACCTTTTTTGTGAACACAGGTTCAAATAACTTTATAAAACAAATTTAATTAAAATGAAGTATGACAATGATTACATATTTAAATAAAGTATGGAAAATGTTTTCTAAAATCCTACATAAAACACAGTCAAACATTCTTAGCCATTAACAAGATTTTAAATCCTTAACTAATCTCCCACACAAAAAAGCTACATTTACTATTGTATTAATGAAAAAAGATTTATTAAATCTGGTTTTATCTTGCTGAAAATACTCAATTAGTTTTTAACTTAATTTACTGTTGATTTGGACTGAATCCTAATGTGTTTTATTAAATAATAATACTTTATCTTTTTATTAATTCAGTAAATATGTAATTAGAAGACTTTTTAATAAACAAATTTTTAAATATTTATTGAAAATTTGTTGTTATAACAACAAATCTTATCAATAAAAAATTAAAATGATGTAATAAATTATATGAATTAAAAATGAATCATTATATGAATAATAGTCTGCTTAACTTTTCCTTTCTGAACACAAAAGATAAACACTTGCTTTATTCCAAATATTAATTTGCCTTAAAAATTAAAATTTTGTAACACACAATTTTAGAATCACTATATTTTAGTAACATAATATATTTTAATCAGTTCAAAAGTTAGATTACATCATTGAACAGTGATTTTATGAATTTAACGTTTCTTCTGCAAAATTATGATAATACTATTTTATCCTAGCACCTAAATTGTAAATAAAATTAAGAAAAAGAATATTGTGGGAGAAGAATATTGTTTTAACATCACTTAGAGATTTACAAGTCTTCTTGTGATCATTAGGATATTTAAGTAATTATCTTTTATGCTATTAATATTTAAATAAAAACACAAATTTGCAATGTTTTACCTCAAGATAAGAATCATTACACAATAAACCAAGAATTTTTTGGTAGTAATAGATCAAGATCTTATTTATATTTCAAATACAAAAGTCTACATATTATTTCAATATTCATTTTTCTTCTTTGGTACAATATTTGATTATTTTGAGCAAAAATCAAAATTTAGACTCAATTTTAAAATTATTCTTTGTATAAACATGACATCATTTTTAGATTATAGCATTCTTAATGATATTTATTTTTCATAAAAATGATATTGATGAAAGTCTTCTTGATCATATTTCATTTTAAAATATTTCACTCATTTAAAATTTTATTTCCATTCAAAATTCTTATAGAAACAAATAATATTCTTCCATTTAGCAACTACCATCATTTCCTTAAGAAACTAATAACATCCATTTTCTTAAAGATTATGATTAAAAAAAATAATTGTGCTCTTGCAAGTGATATCATTACCAATCTATCCAGGATAGCACTGATGTCATTTGATACACAAGTTTTAGGATGTAACTTTTAAATTATATATAATGATCATAGATTTCTTTTTATAATTTTATATTATTTTAGTAAAATGTTAGAATATTAATTAAAAATATAACAAGATTATCATTAAAGAGATTGTAAAGAAAAGAACTGTTCTAAAACTACTTACATATAAATAAAACTATATAAATATAAAGGATTTTATGGAGATACTTTTAGACACTTCAAAACTTACATAGCTTTCTCCTTGTTTTAACCCTATTTATTAAGTAATTAAAATGCTATATTTTATTAAAGTCAATATTAAAAAAATGCACACTTTGAATTATTGTAGAACAATAAATATGAGAAATGAATTATTTAGAAAAAGAGACAAACTTCAATAAATTTTTAAATTTGACATTTCAATTTTGTTAAGTTCTTTTTATAACTAACACAATTTTTTCTTGGAATTTAATATTACTCACATTTTAATTGCTAATAAACTATTCTATACCACTGAATACAATTGAAAGCTTGATATCAAATGTATGCATAAAAGAAACAACATTGATATAACTTACATTAGTTTATTTAAATATTGCATAGATAAGTATTTTGTGTGCAACAAATTGATATTTAAATATGGACGATAAAGATAATACGAACAATAGAAAATTCTAGTTCAAAACAAATGTTACAAATAAATAGAGTAGATCTTTGTCTAAAATGTAACAATAGAACATCTCATTTTAAAGAATGCCTGATTTCTATATTGCAAATGCTGACTGCAAATTATAACAGGATCATGCTATTGATGTTCCTATTAGATCAGCTTCTATATTTTTTAAACTCCATTGATGGTCACAGATCTCTAAAGCCTCCCATTCAGCCTGAAAATATTTTAAATCAAATTTTTATTTAACTTTTCTCTTTCAAGAAAAAATCTTTTGTTGCATAAAAAAGGGAATAAAATTTAAAAAAAATTAATATTTGTCAGAATTCACATTTAATAATACCTTAAAGGCTTGTTTTGGATCAGGTGGCATTGCCATAGCTGGGGCTGACATCTGGTCTTGCATTGCTCGAGTTTGATCAGCAGCTAAAAAAATTCTATTTATATATAACTATATTTTAAAGTGAATTAGTCTACAGAAAATAAATTATAAATAAAAAGAAACTTCAATAGAAATAAATATGCAGCCACTTTGAATAATTTTATGTACTTGAAATCTTCAAATTAAATTTTATTTTATGAGGAGTATCTCTTTCCCCTCTCTTGATATATAGACATATAGTATAATATATGTATAATACAATGTAAAATAATTACAATTATTAAACACATAAATACAATAACATTTCTGATGGTGCTTCCAACTCTCAATGGAATTCCATGAATTTTTAAACACAAAGATAATAACAATTTGAAGAATTAATATTAAATGGAAAATAACCATAAATTTTCAAGATACTTTGATTTTTGGTACAGTTCTAATCTAATCATTACGTTTAAATGGATAAAGTTATCATATTTAAGATACGGATAAAAGATTTTGCTTGTTTTATATATATTTTTATATAAGCATTTATAATTTTTTTTAATTTTAAAGATACTTCTATGAGTCTGCAATTTACCTACCACTTTGAATTTATTTATTTTTTTATTTATTTATTTATTTTTTGACATTTATTCAAAATGTTAAGTTATCAATCAAGAACTATTGCTTTAAATCACCTGTAAAAAAATTATGATGCTGACAATAAACTCTCATCTGATATGATGTTCTCTCATCTATTAACATTTCAAAATAATCTTTTGGGATTTCTCTTAACTCAGATAATAACTCAATATATTCTATAACTAAATGTTACAGTATCTATGTATAATATTTCATTTAATTATAATATTAAATTTTAATATTTTTGGAGTTTTAAAACTAATTTTCCAGGACAACTAAACATGCTAAGTTTCACCAAAAAAATAACAAATCATAATTTTATTGCGAAAGCAAAGCATATTCTCTTAATTATATATCTTTATGTCTAAATATCACAACCATTATGGATATTACAAAAACTTAAAAATATTGAATTGAAAAAATAGTTTTGATACAATTTTCAAAATCATATTTAATATTTTGCTTTCATTTGATAAATTCTTGATAACCGAAAGAACATCGAGAATTACAAGAAATATATTAGTTTTTTAAAAAACTTAATGAGAAGTTTTTGTAATCAAAGGATTTTTTCATCACACGTTTTTTAATTTTTATTTAAAAAATGTTAAAAAACTCAAATTATTAAATGAAAAATTACAAATGATATGTTTATCACTTTAAAACAAAAATCAAAAATAGACATTAGAAAATATTTCTTCTTTTCCAAGACTTGGCAGTTTTCTGAAAAATTGGATTTTTTCATTTTAGAAGATATTTATTACCAACATGGTGCTTAGTAAATTTTCACCTCCATAAGAACTAATATTTCATCAAAATTATAATGTTTTACTTAATTTTAAACTATCAACAAATCTTTTCTTTGTGACTTATTCCTTCAAAATTCCAAATTACAAGATTGCAATAAATTAAACATAAATTGGTAAAATTTAGCAGAGTTAAGATTTTTATAAAATGTTAAGACATCAATACATGAAAGCAAAGAAAATTTGTATGTATTAATACATTTTGTAAAACATAAATGCTGCTTGATAGCATTTATGTTTTACATATATATAGATACATATATATATATATATATATATACACACACACTCATCCATCCATCCATACATACATACAAGGAGCCACAATAAAAGATTGCCAAAATAGAAAATTCAATTTAAAAAACTGATTGTTTAAGGAATTTCTATTAGAAATTAGTATTTTTAGAAAAATATTGTAATTTTTCTTTGAGAAAAACTTGGCAAGACTATATTTCATCATATTAGACTCAAATTAAGTTTTTTTTTTTTTAATGTTTTAGGATCCATAGGTAATTTACATTAAGGTACAGAATAAGAGTTTGTGTAGTTAAAGAAATAGTTTAATTTCTTTGGGTACATTGAAATATTGATAAGTTTTCTCTTCTAGTGAAGCTTAGTAATTTTTAAATAATTTATGTTTCTTGTGATTATCAAGTTTTGATTTCACAAATAACTGTGGATTATGCTAATATACTCTTTCATATCTTTCCACTTTTATCACAGTTCCGCCATTAATAACAACAAAATTCATTATTCAAAGAAGAAACCTTCAACCTAAGGTCTTGAATATGGAATCATAACAGTTTTCATTAAGAGTTCTTGCATATTTATTTTTGCATTTTGAATCTTATGCAAAAAATATAAACTCAACATTTATTATCCTGAAATACGTTTTGAATCAAATTTGTAGTTTTTTCTTGAAACGTTGTTCAAAGCTTCATGCAGTAATTTTATCCATGAATATAGTTCTTTTTTCAACAAGCTATAACATTTGATAAACATATACTAAGATTACAAAGAAACAAGAGTAAAAATCCTTGTTCCCACACAGAAGCTTACCAAATCTTCAAATCTTGCATGCATCATTGAAGAATAGGAATTCCATTTATAAGAAACTTTACTAATTTATTAAAATTTAGCAAAATACCTTCGTACAAAATTAGAAAAGTTTTATTTTTTGTTGACCAAATAATAATATTAAAATACCATTTCATTCAATTGATTAAAGATCCTTTTTTCTGTCCAAGAATTAAAATTTTCTTTCATCTTACTTAAGACTATCTCATCACATTTAATTTTTCACACGATAAAAAACTTTTAAACTATCATTACAATATCAAATTTATGAAATCATTCATATACAAAAGCATAATAAAAAAATTAAATTTTCGATAGGACTAGTAAATTAAGTTTGCATAAACATGGAAAAGTTGCTTGAATGAAATAAAATTTATATCAATCAGGATATTGTTAAGATTTGCTAGACAAAATGGGATTAGCAACAACAATTTATATCTGCCATTCAACAGATAAATGTTAACTTAATTGTTTAATTAAAAATTCAAATAACAAAACTTCAAAGCGATTAATGAATAATTCACATATTTTCTTCATATTTTCATCTGTTATAAAAAAATATTTTTAAATACCATTTTCTAACATACATACATATATATATATAATGGTTAGCTAAATATCAAATAAACAACTTATTATTTTACAAATATTCCATGCATTATTTATTTCATTTATTCAAATATATTTTCTTTTTAAGAACCTAAATCTCCAATTATCAATTTATTCTTTTCAAAAGCTTTATTCATAGCATTTACTAATTTATAACCTTTTATGTGTAATTTCATCAGTATTAAGTGATAAATGCAATATTCAATTACTTCACTAAAAACTCCCTTTGTTTTTTTATACACAGAACAAGACATTATACAAAATGCATATGTTTTTTATCATTTTTAGTCTGGATAAAGCTAATTTATTATGAGCTCAAACTTTAAAAATTTAGTTAAACATAAGTTTTTATCAAAAAATGCAGAGTAAATTTAGTAGGTTGATCCCATACAAGAAATTTTTAGGGATAACATCAAAATTATATTTATCACAATAATGCTGAGGTTGTGTTATATGATGACAAATTTCACTCTAAAAATTAGTTACATTTTTGACAAAACTAA
Source organism: Latrodectus elegans (assembly GCA_030067965.1). Classification (NCBI taxonomy): domain Eukaryota; kingdom Metazoa; phylum Arthropoda; class Arachnida; order Araneae; family Theridiidae; genus Latrodectus; species Latrodectus elegans. The sequence goes on from CM057822.1 coordinate 51,240,309, forward strand.
TCTCGAGCAGACTCTTTCATAAAAATTATTTAAATATACTGATTGAAAAGAAATTCTAGACTTGATTAAAAATTGCTTTTAAAACATAATTATATAAGTAAAATTTCAACCTCAAAAGGACAAAAATTTATTCCCATTATGAAAATATGGTAACCCTGTATATATGAAGTTGTTCATAGCACTACTTTTTTAAAATTTATTTTTGAGAAATGTGAATGTTTTCCCATTATGAAAATATGGTAACCCTGTATATATAAAGTTGTTCATAGCACTACTTTTTTTAATTTATTTTTGTGAATTGTAATGGAACTTAATATTTAAAGACATTTTCATTTACATAAGAATTTAATCATTTTTCATAAGCAATTTAAAGTATAGATTAGATTTAAAGAATTAAAAATAATACAAACCATTATTTTCACCAAGAACTAAGGCATAAATGCTTCTTAGACCAAACACGTTTAAGAAGTACCAGGATGCAGAACTTACCCTACGAAAATAAATCAAAATTTATACTTTTTAAGCATCAACAACAAAACTGAGTTAGGCAAAATATAAAGGTAATATAAAAATATCAGGAAACTAAAGTGTTTTGCATTTTATAGAAACATTTTTAATAAAAAATTGAACATAAAATAATACTATTAAGGAATAAGGGAAACAAAAAAATTAAATAAGTTTTGTAAAAATAATAAAATAAAGGACTTATAAATGAAGAAACAAAAGGAAGTATAATAAGTCTTTTAAAAAAGGTACAAGCCACTCTTTTATCATTGTTAATTTATTTTTAGATGATTTACATTTGATATGAAACATTGAGATTTTTGAAATTGAATGCAGAATTTCAAAATGACATTATTAAAAAAATAAAAAATATTTTTATCTATCTATAATAATGATTTTCAAATTCCTCATTTTCATTAAATTTTTAATGCATATTATTTATGTCAAAGAAGGAAATTTGAAGAAGTCAATAAAATACATTTTCATTATTATGAATTTATAGAGAATAGTTAAATATTTCTTAAAATCAAAGGTTTCCAATATAGGTTATTGTAAATGTAAGATTTTAAAAAATAGAGAAAACATTTTTATTTTATTGATAAAAAGTCAGGCAAAATAATAATTTACTTTTTTTTAAACAAGTACCCCACAGTCATAAGTCATTCAGATACTTTTTGGTAAACAATCATTGCTATCTGATATCAGAATGATCTTTTTTATTATCACTGATTATGTTTTTAATAATTTCAACAACTGACACAATTTATGAATAAATCATATCTGAATATATACTCCAAAATATTCAGGAATGATTTCTTTTCTTTATTAGGAATGGGTTTCTTAGTTGGGGTTCATGTATGAGATGTTCATCTTTACTCAAGTCACTTGGTAAAAGTTCTTTGCAACCTCTTTTTTTTATTAATCACAGAGGTTAAACTTAAGGCCCACATGTGAAAATGCTCAAGATATCATATTTATAATAACATTCTTCCAAGCATAGATTTTTAAGTGCATTATATCTAGAATGGTTCTAGGGTCAGTTCAACTCAGTACTGAAATACTTGATCTCTCTTAGCAAAAGATACTTGGGCACAAAGCTGTTATGTTTTCATTTGTGGGCTATAATGTGGAAGTCTGATTAAAAAGACAAACTATACAGGAATTTCTAAAAAAATTTCAAGATTTTAATGTGAGTAGTGTAATTATTCACAATTAGAAACATTAAATATTTCTTTGATAGAAAATGCCAATCCAGGTTTATCAAGTCATAAGATTAAAATAAAAATGCAAAAGAGAAACACAATGGAAAAAAGTTCACAGTGAGTTTCATAAAATTTTAATTTGTAAATGGGAACTAAAATTAATTGTATCCATGGGAACATGTTATACTAGACAGTGGTTTGTAAAATCATGAGTATTCATGAAATCAAATATCAACTGTTTAATAGAGTGTTTTCCAACAAACAAATAAAACTATCAGAATAATGAAAATATTTTAGAAGACATTTAAAAAGGCACTTGCATTATTACAAATACATTTTGAGACTAATTTAGAAAAAAATTTAAATAGAACAAAAAATTAATTGGTTATAAATTATTTGTAGTTTGAAAAAAAAAAAATTTCAAAATGAAATTTGGTTTAAAAATAGTAGCTGCAGTTTTGTATAAAACTTGAAATAAAATTTTTAAATAAGAAAGGAAATACACTTTTTTAATTTACAAACTTAATATGAACAGCTTAGATAATAAACATAAAAAATATCACACATAATTGATAATCAAATCCAAAACTTGTATCTCAACATCAGATACAGAACATTATAGTCTTAACATCAAGTACAAACTTATATGCCATCAAAAGAGTGAATGCAGAATAGATTCACCTGTTGCCAAATCTACGCATCCTAACAGAAACCTACAAATGTTATGTAATATCAAATACATTACATAAAGAGGATTGAAATTCCAACTTTAAATAGAATACACTGTTCATTCATCAAGGTTCAATTGATGAGAAAAAAGTTAAGGAATTTAAAGACAACAGTAAAAATATAGTTTACAATATACTCCTATCTTTTGTCTTTAAAGGACAAAATTTAAAATTATAGTTTTTAACATATTTAAAAAATGTTAAGGAAAATATTTAGAGCATAAGTACCCTAAATTTACATAGTAATGAAAAATGCAGCAGAAAATTTATAACTGAACCTTTTTAGGTTCAGTTATAAATTTTCTGCTGTATTTTTCTTTTTCTTATATACATTTCTCTTTTCCATTAGAAAGTTCCTTAATTGATAAAACTGCTAAGACTTTTATATCCTTAATCTCATTGGTAAGATCAACACCAACTTTAAATTAAGAAGACAAGACATTAATTTTTTTAAATTAATTTCCAATAGGTATACTCTTTAAACTGGATATATGAATTCTTTGTCAGATAATTTTAGTTTTGCTACACTCTTTTTAAGATAGAAAAACAGTAAAGACTGCCAACAGATCTATATTTTGTGCTGACACCCAATAAATTCTTTTGACATTTTTTTTGATTCATTGAAACTATGTCAATAACTAACATGTCATTTTTTAGTCTATTATTTTTAAAATTCCCAATGAATTCTGAAATATAATTCTCCTAAATTTTTCTTAAACATTCTTGAGTTGTCTGCATAAAACAATTTTATTTTTGTAGGTGATTTATGCTCATAATATCAAAATTATATTAATACCAACATCAAAATTAATTCATTGTGACCATATTATCAATCTTTTTCCAGCTCCTCAAATATGCTAAGCCTGGTTTTATTCTTATTGTAGTAATTCCACAGAATATCACTTATATTATTCCCTTTCAAATAGATCCAAGAATATAAACTCCAATTACAAATTTTATCAATGTTGTATTATTACCAATATCTGATAAATTTCATACCAAGTCAGTTCAGCTATCAAAATGTTATTTCTAATTCAAGGAAGAGTAGTACGCATATTATCTTGGTCTACAAAAGGTACTTGCTTATTAAATTGGCCATTTAAAGTCTCAATCATTAATTTAAATCAGCCCTACTATATGTTTGAGATTATCATTCCATCAGTCTTTAGAAAAATGCTTCTATACTTGACAGCAATAACGAGTTTCTTTAACATGTCCCTTTCTACACAGAAAGATAGAGACACATCACCCAACAAAACACAAACATTCTTTTTTCATTTAATTTTTGTGCCATATTTGCAACATGATAGTCTTTAAATAAATAACATAGTTAGCTGCTAATACAACAAAAAAAATTAATTTTTTTTGTCAGCAAAATCTGGGCAAAATGTCTGCACCCACATATCATGCAATATACTGTACTGCAGCAAGTCTTTGCCAAATGTCCTGATCTGAGGCATACTAAACAGAATCTCTAAAATATCACAAAATTCATTCTGCTCTTTTCCTCAAATCATATGCTTTCATAAAATCTTGACTTTCGTAAAATATACACTGAAATTCTACATAAGCTAATCCACTGTAGTAATTAATATATTGGCAATTTGATTTTTTGTTGTAGCTTGGTTATTTTTCCTTTGCACACTGCCACTATTGCTAAAAGCATTTCCACCAAAAACTCTATGTTCTTCTCCTTCCAGTTCCTGATGTAAAAATAACATAATATATATAATAATGTTTAAAGGAAAATGTCCCACACACAAGTAATCGCAAATTTCATTTAATGTAACAACATAAATAAAATGCAATTCTTCAAATGTAATGTGAATCAATAAGACTCCTTCATCATTTTCATATGTTCCTTTTCTGATAATAGCTTTCAATTTGTTAAAAAAAAAATTTTAAAAAAGTAATGATATAAGAGAAAATTTCTGTAAATTGATAGAAGAATACCCTAACTTAAGCATTACTTGTTCATTTTTGTGAGCTCATGTAGACTTAAAATTGTTTGGAAGATTAAAATTTGATAAAATAGAAAAATAAATATTAGATCTTAAAAAAAAACTTTTTTTTCCAAACTGCATTCTTTAAATTAACTACTGTGAGAAAAAATTACTTTGAATGTACTATATAAAAAACACCAGCAAATTCATGCTTAAAACAATTCTTACTTTCATTTATTTCATTGATGAAAAATAAGGCAATATATTCTTTTTTTCTTTGAAATTATAATATTTGAAAAAATTTCATTTTTTTCATGTAACAAAGCATTTCATTTTTTTTTTCCAATCTTGTTAATCATTAAATTACTTGTTTTATAAACAAATGCAGTATTACCTCATTTTTTCCTGTTTAATATAAGAAAATTATTTTTCCTTTTTATTCATTATTGTTCTAAATCATTTTATCATCCATTAGTTTTTACATACAAATTACATCTGAATCTAGAGTCAGAAATTCTGGAATTTCAGGCAACAATGGGCTTCTTTGTCAAAGTCCAATATTAAGTAATTCATTCACACAAGTAATCAGTAATATCCTCAGTTATGGTGATGATGACCAACATGAACTAACTATTGGTTTACAAAATTATGAGTATTTATAAATTAGATGTTCGTTAAAATGACTGTTTACAGTATAATAAAAAAAGCATTAAAAGCATTACACATTTATTTTCATTAAACATGTAATGACTATTAAATAATTAACTCTTTATTTCTCATCATTTACAGAACTTACTAACATAATGAAAAAATACCACAAATAAAAAAATGTTCCAAAAGAGAAAAAAGTTAACATACTTCACTATATGTTATGATATATGTTCAATTTAGCATTAACTCAGACTAACAAACATACATATTTTAGCTCTATAACAACATATCTTACAATAAGAGAAATTACAATGTTTAATGTTTTAAAAGGTACACACAACTGTAGAAAAGTTAAAGCAGAAATTCATGAAGGACATATTATAAATACAAAGATTAATTTTGATGCATGCTTAACTAGTCAATAAAATTCTGGCAAAAATTTAGAAAATGGTTTAGTAAAACACACAATGTTTGACTCTGGAATAATATAACTAGGACCTGCACTCATGGCATCTATTAAGATTATCTTGATCTGATAGCATAAATATCAGTTTATTAATCTGCTCCAGGTTATAAAAATGTGAATCATGAAATTTCTATAGGTAAATGTTCTTAGATGAATTACATTTCTATTTTTCGATAGATAATCACTGCTCATGAATGTTGCATTAACATGGACACAGATCCAATCCAGTAGCAATTGTGGAACAGTCCACAATGCTGTTCAAGATGAAATAGAATAATTCTAGGTCACTTCTAGTTCCTAATAAAAGATTTATAGCCCTAAGATAAATATATGATATGCTATTATTAAAAACAGTCTTCACTATTAGAGGCTTTACATGCCTTTTATCAAGAAAATAATGCTTAATTATATACCACTCACATCAGCCAATGTGCTCTGCAAGGTTTATAAATTCTTTTTAAGTTTTTGTTATCGCCTGATCTGTCACCAATTAAGCAAATTTGGGATGTGATTAGATATTATTTGCAAACCCTGTCACTGTGTGTCACATTCAGAAGACTAACTCTGATATTTTGCTGATGGGGAATAGGGAACCATTCTTTAAAATAATATCCATACTTTCACACACACACATGACTTTGTACTCATAGTTTCATTTACCTTCATCCATAGTGGCCCTACAACTTACTGAACCAACAATATTCTCACTCTGTATTTTGAATATCATTTCAAAATAAAAAAATAAAAAATTAATTTAAATTCAAAGCTCTCTCTCTCTGTTTACTAACTTCATCACTTTCTTGTCATCTTTCCTGGTGCTGGATTTTCAACATCGTATAGTGTAGAAATAAAGAATTTTTAGTTGCAAAAGAATTTTGCATAAAAGTTTGGTAATATAAGAAAGGAAAAAAATTTTTTTTTCTAAATAAAATAAAATATGCAATAAAGTTTTAAATACCATGAAGCATCTAAAGAGAGCAATTCAATTCCTCTTTGCAGCATGGGCTTAAATCTCAATGTCAATGGAAAAGGCACTTTAGCTGAAAAAATGTAAATGCACAAGATATATCTTCCATCTAAATATAACTGCATTGGTTATTCAGAAATGTTAATACTCAGCAATGAATTCTACCTACTTGTTACAAATCCAGAAAATGTCCAATTGATCCAACCTCCAATGATTATCATTGGGAGAACATTAGTAAAGTTTCCTTTTACCATATCTGTCATCATACTTGGATCTGTCATTGGGTTCTGAGCTGGAGGATTACGCTTTTGGGTTTTAAAATACCCAATATCTTCGTTGTTGAAATAATGTTTACGCATTAGAAAAGCCTAGAGATTTTTTAAAAAAATATTTATATTTAACATTTTTAAAGTAAATATAAAATTATAATAAAAATATACTGCAATAAGAAATTATAGTACAGCAATTAACATATAATATTCACATGTATGAACATATATATTACATATAAATATAAAAAGCGTAATCATAAATATTATTGGTATAATGTGAAACAAAAAAAAAAAAAAAAAAAAAACAATATTATAAGTTTGGCAATAAATTTAGCACAAAAGCAATTTAAACAGAATTTTAAAAAATACATATAATTGAACACTAACATTAGAAAGAAATTTTTTTAAAAAAATAAACAAATAGACAAGACCATTTAAATATAACAAACAAATTGAACATACCATCAATAGATAAAATGAAATTTAAAATTTAGATAATTTCACATACAATAAATAAACATACAGAATAAAAGGAAACTGGAAAACACACAATAAAGCAAATAAAGTACTAATATGGTCTGCTCCATTAGGGAATATTGCCCATATTGGTACAAAGTATCCAATGCAGAGTATCTTCAGCCAGTTCAGCTGGTAAGCCTTACTTTGTACCATTATGGTCAATATCTCCTGATGAAGCTAGTCATGCTGATACTTTATTCAATTTATTATTTTCAATATTTCTTTTTTATACTGCATGTTTATTTAAATGTATCAAACTTTAAATTTTACTTTATTTATTGATTATATGTTCTATCTGCATGCTATATTTAAATGGTCTCTTCTTTTTGCTTTATTATTCTACTATTAGTATTTCTTTCACATACATATCTATATATATATATATTTGAGAATTATATTGAATAATGAATAGTTTTATGACACTGATTACAACTAACCCTTACTAAGGAGTTAATTGTAATTAATTTATATAACTTCAGTATAGTCTATTGCAATAAAGTATTTAAGTGACAATAAGATGAAAGTGGTTATATAAGATGAAAGTGGTTTAAGGGATGAACTGGGTTATTGTGATATTAAAACACAATTTGGTATAATAGTAAAACATAGTTCACTATTTATGAGAATTTATTTTTATGTATAACTTATTTTTATATGTATGATACTTATGTTTACAACATATGTCCTCGTTGGTGAAGTTGAACCTACTTATTTGTTGGCAATAGGTAGCAAGACCATTGGCAGCAGATTGATCGTTCTTGAACAGTTGTCCATTATAATCTTTGACTGAGTTGCACTCCTCAAATTGGGGTTGCACATTGTTGATATTACTATTATTATTGAAACATTACTTTTCAAAGCAGACTTACAACATCTCCATATCAGAAGACAATCCTGTCTAGTCAAATATTACAATAAACTCAACAGTTATGGCCAAGGCAATCTCACGTCAAGTTATCTAAGTAACTGGACTGTGTTTCAAAGATTAAAGAAGTACAATCCCTTCAGTCTGGTTAACCTCACTACACTTGATTGAGAACAATGTCGAAGCACATGCCCTTCACTGATGTCTGAATCCTGCTGAGGCTCTTCCCAATGTTCACTTCAATTACGAACTTTGCACGACAGTCATCAAGAGGGATTGTTTACCTGAATTGCTAAAACAACTAGCCTTGGAAAACATTAATAATATGCCACCAAATGACGTAAAAATCTACACTGATAACAGCAAAATAAATCATCAAACTGGCAGCAGAATTTTCATAAAAACTACTCATTACAAATTCTCTCTTAGTCAACATAATCCTGACTTCTGTTCAGTCTTTTGCAGCGAACTAATAGCCATCAACATTGGATTGGAATCTATCATGAGTGAAACTAATTATAGTGATGTCTGGATATTAACTGATAGCCATGGTTCAATCCAACATCTACAAAATTGGACCTGCTTGGGAGACCAAACAAGCCTTTCTATTCTACACAAGCTTAAAATTGTCTCCCTTTGGCATAATATCTATTTTCAATGGATCCCGTCTCACGTGGATTTTGGAGGCAATGAAATAGCAGACACTTTAGCAAAGAAGGACTTAGGTCATCTTGCTCCTTTTTCTTCCGCACTTATCTACCTAGAACTATTTTCCCTGAGAAAAGCCCAGATTAAAACCAATTGGCAGATACCTTTGGATTACCACTTCTACAAAGGTAGAAAGCTGGGACTTTCTCTGACTCTTTCCAGCACTTGCCTTGCATGTCTCACCTCTGGCCACCTGAAATGCCTCACTTTTGTAGCGGGTAACTAGACCTCTGGTGTCTATGACACCAAGCTTCTCCTGAGCGGGGAGGTCTAGTTCTCCTGTCTAGGTCTAGTTCTCCTAGCTTCTCCTGAGCATATCCTGAATTGTATGAATATACTATGGGAATAAATCTACACTTCTCCCCTCCTTGTCATCGATTTTTTCTCAGTCAACGGATTCCTAGATTTGGTCAGACTCCATAAGAGCAGAAGGGAAATTAGAAACAACTATATGTAAATATAGTAGTGAATATTTAATATTTTCTATATTAATAATTTTATTAAAATGCAAATAATTTGTAAATGAATATTCAAGAAAAATCACAATTTTTTTCCAAAGATAAAATGGCAGGCATTTAATAGACTTCTTTGATTATCCATTACATATTTAGAAAACAAATATGCAATGGATACTTATAAAAGCCTTATAACAGCTACCAGCAGTCTTAAAGGCAATATCTAAAGACTAATGGAGTAATTGTTTGTTAATTTATAAAAGAAAAATGCTAAGAAAATTATCTTTGAGGTTTATCTATAAGTATTAAGATATATCTTTTGGAAAGTTGCCTAATATTCCAATAAATTTGATTTGAATAAATTTAATTTAACATATTTAAAAAAAAAATTTAGAATTAAATAGGTTAAACATTAATTAAATTTAGTAGTAATAAGGAAATAAGGGCATGTAATGTTTGGCAAAATTTATATTAAAAAATACTATTAATCTCTATTATTTTCCAATAACTTAAAATTAATCTATTCTTAATGTTAAAAATTCAATTTTTATTTAGAAAAGAAATCAAGTTTTAAAAAAAGATTTCTTAATATTAGATCATTTTATACAGTTAAATGCTCATGCAAAATTACAATGGTCATGCATTTAAGCAGAAATGTAGAAATTTTTTCTGCTCTTTTACTATTGTTTATTACAAAAGGATAGAAATAATTTTCAATGGTAATAAATTGATAAATTTTTCTGTAAGTTATAATACTCATTTAAAAACATGAGCAAGATTGTTTCATTACATATCACATTTAAGAAGAATCATTAATATTGTAATAAAATATTTTTGCTATGCAACTGCTGAAATTCTAAGAGAAAAAAAATTTTTTTTGGATTATTTGTCTTAGCAAACAACAATTAGTTTATTCTTAAAAACATTGTTTTTTTCAACACAGTACTACTGATTAGAATTTCCAGAGTCACTGTGCAGAATTACTTATATGGCGCAGAGTGAGAAATTACCATTTATCTTCCAACAGAGATTTCTTGCAAAAATACAGATAATAATCTTTTTTTTTTTTTTTCAAACAATTATAAACATTTTTTTTTTAAAAAAAACATCAAAATTATTAACTTTATAATTCTATCTGTTCTTTTAGTTAAAATTTAAACGTTATACTGCCTTCAAGATACATTATACAAGTGAAACGCAAAATAAATAGAAGAAGGAAGCTTTTATAATTACAGATACTTCTAAAGTTACAGAAAAAAATTTGGAAATATATTTTATATTGATTATAAAATACATACTTTCTACTCTAAACATAACTTACTTGTCTAGGAATATATTTTCCATTTTCTCTTAGTAATCTACTACGAATAATAGCTTGACTGAAAATAAAAAAATCATTTTAACAATGCTAATAATGCTTCAGAAATTAATGAAATATGCTTAATAACGAATCATTAAAGAGATTTGTACCTATCCTGTACTTGAATTAGTTCAACTTTCTTAGGAGATGTTAATAAAATAGATATGTAATGCCTAACTATACCAAATAAAAACGTGATAATAACTATAGGAAGAAACACCCATAAGCGAATATCGGGGTCAAGTAATAGTTCAGACATTTGATCAATGGAAAGCTAAATGCACTACGAATTTTAGTTGTAACAAAAATTTTACATGCAAATTAATTCTATCTTACAAATCACTTTCAACGTTAGACGGAAAAGTTAATTAACTTTGTTGTTCGCTCCGTAGTTTGTTTATAGAAAACATCGGCTTGTGCCACTAATGCAACACATGCTATTGCAAACAGATAATTATTTCATACATTTTAATTGAATATTTAGCATTGGTCAAACCTAGTTGCTTAGCGTTAAAAGTGGATTAAATTAAAATTTTAAAAGTGACTTTAGGAAGAGTGAAGTTTATAAGAAAGACTACTTATAATTATCGGGATGGATGTCGTTTTTAATGACTCCGTTTGAATTATAAAATATTCTTTTAAGCATTATTTAACTTCAACTTAATATAGGAATCATTACACCCTTAAAACTCCAAAAAAGGGATCCATTAACAATCAAAATTCCTGTCACAGTTATTGTAATTATGATTTTCTAATAATACTGTATACAGATCGAGTTATTAGAAAATCTTATAAATTAAAAAGAACTATATTTTGGAAGTGCTTTTAATGTAAAATAATAATGAAAAAACGAAAGGTTTTTTTAAACATTAAAAGCATGTACGTTTTATTTTTTTTTATCATTTTTCGTTTCATTTTATATTTAAAAAAAAAAAAGAGTAAACTTTCTATATTTATTATGATGCTTGTTTATATCATCACAATCTTTTCATGTTAATAATTTTGTGGAAAAAAAAAAGAAAATTATAATTTTTACATTTATATATGAAACATGAGGAATTTATTTTGAAAATCTTCCTGAATTTCAAGCAAAATATTTCATGTATTCATCCAAAAGTGTGCAGAAACTCAATAAGCATTATATGTTGTTTAATAATGGTTTGAATTGAGCATAGAATCTTTACTCTGAAGAACCAGGTTTACTACTGGACCATGATGGAAAGAATTTAAAGCAAAGTGAAATTTGATAGCAAAATGAACGTAAAACTAACAACTGAATTAGATTTTAAAATATTTAAAACTAAACACTTTCCAAATATTATTCTTCCAGAATGTCTTTTCATAATTATTAACGTTTCACATGGACTGGCTGTGGCCTGGTTTCTTAAGGCTTTGTTCTCATTATCGGAAAACAGTCATTTCGGATCCCAGCTTAACTGAAGATCCATCGTGTTCGCTAAAGACAGTTAGTGCCCATTAAATATATTGTGATGGTAATGTCCTCCAAGTGAACCTCTGATACCTCTGAGGTGGCAGATCAAGTACTAGGGGTTTGTTTGCTTGGTTCCTGCTTCTTAAGGGGACTCCTTCCGCGCCATATTGAAAACGAGCTCTAATGTTAAGTCTATGGAAAAATTTATAACCATATTTTTGAAGTTCTATTGTAACTAGACCTTCACTTTTTGTAGTTTTTTGTAATGCACAAAAATAATAATTTATTCTGTTTTGAAATTTATTTTTAAAATTATTTTAACTATTTTAAAATTGGCTCAGTAATTTGATAATATGCTTAAAACAAATAATTTAAAAAAGTTATAGAATTTAGAAATTTTAAAATTTGACTTAAGTTTTAAATGTATTTATAAATGAGATCAAATTTTTATTTTTACTTTATCTATCATAGATTTTTTTTTATTTGTATGCATAAAATTAAAATATTTGGCAAAAATTAGCAACGCCCTTATGGCGGATAAATACATGGTCATTTGAATAATCAACCCAATCGTTTGCATGCTTTAGTCAGCAAACTCCTCCTCACACATTAAAATTTTTTCGTAGTTTGATTTTTCGTAGTTCTAGGAGATAATTTGTGAGTTCCCTTCACTCATCCCCAGCAAATGATGCGGGTGTTCCTGTAAAAATATGTTTCTAAATTGGCGCGAGAAAGGACATTTCTTTCCCCTTTACTATATAGGAGAGACTCTGAGGATTTCCTCTCGTATATAGTAAAGGGGGAAAAATGTCCCTTCTCTAATATATATATATATATATATATATATATATATATATATATATATATATATATAAATATAAATATATATATATATATATATATATATATATATATATATATAGATAGATAGATAGATATATATATATCCTCAGAGAGGAGATACTTTTCCCCCTTTATTATATGCGAGAGGAAATATAAAGAATTTAAAAAGTTCACTACATGAGAAATGTATAAATTTTTCAATAGATTTAGCTGTTTGTTTAAAGTCTACATATATATATATATATATATATATATATATATATATATATATATATATATATATATATATATATGGACTTTAAACAAATAATCTATTAAAAAAGTTAAATTTATACATTTCTCATGTAGTGAGCTTTTTAAATTCTTTATTTATATTTTTGATGTAATTTTTCAAGAAGTATAACTACATGATATGATATTGCAATACATATCTATAGACACATTGCAAAGTTCATCAATTCCATATTTTTTAATCTTTGTTTTATAAAAACTTTCTAAAATTTGTTGTTTTTTCAATTTTATGTTTGGTCCTAAGTTTATTGCTTACTGAGTTTGGATGCAGAATTAACTTGAACATTTCAACAAAACCTACGGAATATTTATTTATCCCTGAAAAATATCAAATACATGCATATATGTGTATGTGTGTGAGTATGTATATATATATATATATGTATGCGTGTGTGTATATATATACATATATGTATATATATACTATATATATATATGTGTGTGTATATGTTATTGAATGATTGTGTAGCTATTATAAGGTAGTTATATATGTTATTATTTTGTGTATTTCAAATTTCAATAGTCTTTAAAATAAATAGGATAAAAAAATTTATGCTTACACTTGATTATTACATACTGGTTCACATTTATTCTTCCTAAAGCTTAAAAATTCTGAAGAATTTGTTAACGTATTTAAATATTTTATTTCTTTTAGAAACTTAAATCAAATAATTATTTTTTTTATAATCTTTTATACATTTTGGTCTAAAGCATACTCAAGTGGAAGTTTAGAAAATTATTATCTTTATTTTGTTACTTTTGTTAATAAACTTATTAAATTTACTTTTCCATAAAAATATTATACCAGCAAATAATAAAAATGCAAATTATGTGGTATAAAACATTGGTGTTGTTCATGTCCTAAAACATATTTCATGTCGAAAATAAAAATTATGACGAAATCAGTTTAAAAAGATATTACTGAGATGCGAAAATACTTTTTACAAAATGTATAAAAAGCCAATATTGAACTCAATATAATAGCACTTAAAATTTTCGGAACAGAAACACATATGATTTTCAGAACAGAGAACAGAACAGATGATTTTCGAAAATTAGAAAGGGATAAAAATAAAAGGGTAACTGCCTTTTCGTTTCCTGGGTGCGAACAGGAAGAGAATTCAACTACCAAGCAAATACGGCCTGCATACGGGATTTATTTACAGCCATGAAAAAGAGAAAAGTTGGCTAATTACGCATATACTTTCCTACCTTAACCCCAAAGTAGTAGTGTAACGTCTTTAGGAATCAACTGTGATTGCTCTTTTCTCATTCAGTTTGCATTTCAATATATATATATATATATATATATATATATATATATATATATATATATATATATATATATATATATATATATATATATAAGAAAATCAGAGTTGCATTTTCATATTTCAAGCTTTAAAAATGTAATATGATAAATAGTAGTACTGAAAAATTATAAAAAGTAGATTATGTGCTAAAAATGATTTAAAATTGAAATCCTCTAAAAAATGCTTAGTTCAAGTGTGAAAACGATTAAGAAATTAAAATCAAACGATGAAAACATTTTTAAATGAAGCACAAAAATTTAAAACAGTGATCTATATAAAAAATACTTAATAAGAAAATATAAATTTGAGTGTGATAGAGAAGAATAATTTATTTACTTATATACCTAAAGATGAGAAAATTTTATAGCTAAATTGTTACTTGATACTTTAAAATGAACACTATAAGGTCATTATCTTCAAAAATTTATGATTTTTGGCTAGTTAAAATGAGAGTAAATACACTAAGAATCAATATAAAATCAATATTTAAAGATGATGTTATAAATTTGGCTGCAAGTCTGGAGCTCTAATGTTGGATACCTGGAGTTCTGATATTTTGTTATAGACGAAGAAAATTTAAGAAATTTGAAAATGGTATATACACTGAATTTAGATGGAATGTGAGACCCTAATCTATTTTACGACATTTCGAGTAGTGAAATATTTAGAGTATTTTGTAATGTTTATGATTTTATTGAGGAACACATTCTATTTTAATTTGTTGAGAGGATCTACTCACACACAAACACAAATCATTTGCTTATTCAGAAAAGTGAAGATTATTTAATTCTTAAATTAAAGGTTCTCTATTTTTCTTAAAGTGTGAATTCACTTCTTCAGATACGAATGATGATATCGCCATATCTGCACTAAAAAGTGCGGATTATGTAATAGGTTATATTGCTTTTAAAGTTTGCTTAGGAACATATCAAGAAACAATGTCGAGATGCCTGATCTATGCAAATAGAGAGGTAGACTTTCCATTCCTACAAAAATCATTGATAGAAATTATAAGCGAAATATATGGAATTTTCCGTAAATTTTGTATCGAAATATTTTATAAAGCAAGAAAAGTTATTCCAAAGTTAATAAATAAACTACATTTTCTTTCTTTTTTTAAGAGGTAAGAAATTTGACATTTTTGTCTCTGAAAATATTTATACAAGGAAAGTACTAAGAGAGAAGAGCAAATGTTGCTTTCTAATAAGGCCCATTAAAAAAGATTCAAATCTCGTAATATCAAAGCAAATGGAAATATATCAAGAAAAATAAAATAAGTATATTTTATAATTTTATTTTGATTTGAATATTGATATTAAGTTTTGATAATTTAATGAATAATAACAACAAAATTGTGTTAAATTTTTTTTTATGCATCTGTATACTTTTCTGCAAAACAGTAAATCGAATTATATTTCTTTTAAAAATCTTCGAGCAGAGCTTTTTCTCTCTCATTGCTTGACTAAAAGCTCACAACGGATATTTCCGGTGTCAAATTTGAAAAGCATTTGAGGCAACCCTACTTTTTCCTCACCCATGAGATTTACAGACTTATAGTTCCGGAAGGAATACCCCGAGATTGTAATGAGGGCAGTTGCAACACCCCCTAGATACATCTAGTGTTGGCAGTTGCCAGGGGACAAACAGTCTTCAAGACAAATTGACCACATATGCGAAGAAAATCTGTATAGGAACATGCTGATGAAAATTAGGATGCGGGGGGTTAAATTGTACACTTTACCCCTATTGCGGTTAAGTAGTCTACTCATTCCCCTCTTAAAATTCTACCTCCTTCCCATTGAGTTAGGAACTATTTTTTTCTTTGTAAACAGTGCTTTGGCGTGGTTTATGTGTTTTAATTCACCAATCAGTTCTTTCAGTCTTTGAAAGAGGGACTGCCTCCAAACAACTGGGCTAGATGGCGCTGAATCTCATTTCTAAATTTATTTTGAGGAAGGATTCCCCTTAATTAGAAGACTTATGCGGCTGTTTTCACCCGACTAATAGAGCACATCCCAGGCCTACGCTGGTACAATAACAACAATGTTTCTCAAGGAAGTAATTCTGGGAAAATTACCATTTTGTCCATCCTGACGAATAAGTTTGCAGAAAAGTAATATCAATCCCCATAGACCAATGAAAGTCGATTGAAATCTGGAACATTTAAATGTAAAGAGGGGGATCTAACTCATCGACAATGGTCAGACCCAGCACCACTTATATCTTTTGAAACATGTGTAACTTCTATTATGCTTATATTTTAATAATTTTCTTTTGCTCGATGTAAACTATACTGGCTTTATTATAAAGAAATTAGTGGTTTCAAGCGTGGTTTGTGTATAGAATTAATAAATCATAAAAATATTAATAAACAAAATATATAATTTAATTTAATATCTTTTAAATTTATAACAGTTCCATAGAGTTTGAAGAAAAGAAAATTTACATGCATAAAAAGTGACTTAAACCTTAATAATGTAACTATTATACTTCTTAATTTTATATGAGAAAGAAAAATTTTAAAGACCAATGGGGACTTTACAAAAATTAGATTTCATACTTTTTTAATAAGAGATGTACATTAAAATTTAATAATTAAAGAAATGCAGGTATTTTGTAATTTTTCCGGACATTATACATGTTAATGTTTCAAAATTTTTTTAACTATTGCCTCTTCCCCGATGCTATTGAATCAAATATTCTTATGCAATTGTTAGCATCGCATTGAAATTCCTAGAAGCTGGCCAAATGATTATCACTTTAACCTTCAGTTTAACAGTTGGAGGGTTCAAATCCTCCCTTACACTTGTATATATGTTGTGATTTGAAATTTACTTTAAATCCTAGACCTAGTTCTTATCCATTATTAATTTTGGCATTGTCGTCTTCCTCTTGACGAAGACATGGTCTCCATACCTTTTTCCTATTGCTTATTTTGTCAAGTTTTATATTATTCTTGTCATTGATTTTTTAAATTTTTTTCTTACTTGTGATAGTGTTCTTCAGATTGTACCTTATATATGTCGTCACATCTATCTTCAGCTGCTTTTGCACTCGTTAGTTTGCAAAATATATGTTGGTATTGTATTTTATTGACTTCACGGATTTTTTTGTGTTGTATTTTATCTTATATATTATTTATATAACGTATACTTGTGGCATGACAACCCATATGTGGAGCAAGGCTTATAGTACCCATATCTGTTTTCTTGGCAGGGGGCCTTGGGGTGCCAAGGATATATCTCGATTAAGTGGTCAGCCTAATGCAAAACGCCTAGTGTTTAATTCCCAAGCATGGTTTTTATTCAGTTTATCGACCTGCTGAAGGAATGAAAAGCTGAGTCGGTCTAGCCTAGCCTGAGGATTGAATTTCAGACCTGTGCCTATATATATATATATATACATACATACATACATATATATATATATACATATATATATATATATACATACATACATACATATATATATATATATACATACATATTAGAATTTTAGGGATTCCCCAAAAATTCAAGCAGCGTAAACGTTAGGCTTTCCGATATCCGAAGCAGTTTATCTGCGTTTCTTCTGTTCTGTGGTGTTTTACACACGTATTTTTAATGTTTCAAACATTCGTTGACGTTATTGTAAGTATAAATTTATATAATATAACGAGTGATATAATCACAAATCTTATGACTTTTACTTTTTATCATACGAGATAATAAAAACATGAAAATAAAAGCAACAAGAAAAAGCATTTCACTAGAAACCAAAATACAAATGATTAGAAGATTAAATACTGGTTAACGTCAATCCCAAATTGATTCTGCATATAATTTGGAAATTTCAACAATAAGAATCATTCTTAACAGGGAATAAAGGAAAAATTGAACTTCAATAATAAGAATAAAGGAAAAATACTGCTATCAGCAATTGCAACTACTACGAGCTCTGCTACTAGAACTACTCTTTCTAGAAATAATACAATAGAAAAAATGAAAAAAAATGACTTTCTATATGGATTGGCTACGAAATTGAACGCAATATGCCATTAAGCCAATCTATAATAATAACAAAAGCAAGAAGAATTTGTAATTATATTTACGGGTTGAGACAAATGACACAATTGAAATTATTGTTGCAAGTCGAAGATGGCTTAAGAGATTTAAACATTGAAATAATCTTCATAATAAACAGATTTCAGGAGAAACAGCAAGTGGTGATACGAAAATGGAGGCTGAATTCTTAGCGATATTAAAAACAATAACTGAACGAAGAAACTACCCTCCAGAATTAGTTTTTAATGTTGGTGAAACAGGCCTATTTTGGAAAAGAATGCAAAAATGAACATTTCTATCCCTCAAAGAAAAACGTGCACCAGTATTTAAAGCAGCAAAAGATAGCTTAACAATTTTACTGGGTAATAATCCAAGTGGAGATTTTTCAAATTCAAACTACTCATTGTTTACCATTCCAAAAACCCAAGAGAAAGGAAGAAAGTTTTTGTTCCGAATAGATCACGCATCCTTAACCTAGCTTTTAAATTTTAAAAATCCAGAAGGACAGGTAGCCAAATGGATTCAACGAATCCGGGAGTTTGACTTTGAAATATGTCATTGCAAAGGAACACTTCATGGAAATGCTGATGTTTTATCAAGGAAACCATGTAATGGAAGCTGCCTATATTGCTTTAGAGTAGAAAAGAACTATCAATTAGTAAATCCTTCGGTACGTTTCATCCCATGGCGTGATGAAGGACTTAGAGAAGCCCAAAAAGAAGACCCAGATATAAATCCAATTTTTTAATTAAAAAATCTTCCAATATGAGACCAAGTTGGCAGGACATCTCCACCTACAGTCCTGGTACTAAACAATATTGAGCTCTTTGGGACTCACTCCATATTAGAAATGGCATGTTATACAGGAAATGTGAGTCCGATGATGGACGTATTTTCAAATGTCAGCTTGTTTTCCAAAATCAAGAATTTCAGATGTTTTGAAAGAATTGCATAATAGCTCAACTGGAGGCTACTTCGGAGTAATAAAGATTCTACAGAAAGTTCGAGAACGCTTCTATTGAAGCAAAACTACACAAGATGTAGAGAAATTGTGCCAATATTGTGATGACTGTGCGGCAAGTAAGGGACCAAAGAAACGTAGCCGAGGAAGGTTGCTGAGGTATAATGTAGGAGCACCATTTAAGCGGATAGCGTTGGACATTTTGGGTCCTTTACCACGATCCTCAAATGGCAACAAATGCATTCTAGTTTTCATGAACTACTTCACTAAGGGGCCAGAAGCATTTTCAATCCCTGATCAAGAAGCGACTACAGTAGCCGAGGTTCTAGTGCAGCAATGGGTTTCCAGACTCGGCACACCCTTACAAATTCATTCAGATCAAGGGACAAATTTCACCTCTGCTGTGTTTAAAGGAATTTGTCAAATTCTCGGAATAGACAAGACGCAGACCACGCCATTACACCCGCAATCGGACAGCATGGTAGAGAGGCTTAACAGAACCATCTTGAATAATCTCTCACTTAGGGTTTCCAAAAATCAGTAAGATTGGGATTTGAAACTACCGCTGTTTCTGCTTTCATATTGCAGTGCTGTCCATGAGACTACTTGATATACTCCATCACAAATACTCTTTGGTCGCGAACTTCATCTCCATTGTCATCTTCAGTTTGGTCGTCCACTGGATACATATTCATCGCCAGAGGAATACCTTTGAGACCTTCAGGCATGTCTTGAAGATGTTCATAACTTCGCTCCAGACCGAATCAACCTGACGATCGAAAGAATGAAGACAAGGTATGACACTAGAGCGACAGGACATGAATTTCAGGAAGGTGACAAAGTTTTGTTGTGGAACCCGATTCGACGTAAAGGACTTTCTTCAAAGGTGCAAGTCAACTGGGAAGGTCTCTACACAGTCCTAAAAAGACTAAACGACGTCGTGGTTCTTATAAGGAAATCATCTTTTTCAAAACCAAAGGTATTATGATAGATTGGCTCCTTTTCGTAATGTAAAGTAAAAATTAGTAGACCATAATCTCTTGGTAAATAGTATAGATAATTTTAATATTTTCTTTTGTATTTGTACTTTTAGTTGTTTGTGTAAGTAATGCGTTCTGTATCCTCTTAAAATATAAATTCTTTTATATTAAATTTAGGCTCCTATCAGGGGATTGTACTGCCTGGGACGTGCAGTCCTTTAGAGGAGGGCAATGTTACAAATTTGTAAATAATTATTATATTTGTCTTAAAAAATCTCAGACAGATCAGAAATACTCACATTTTGGGCAAACAAATTGTGGTATTTAGACGTGTTATACGTTAAAAACGGAATTTCTAATGATTTAGTGATTTGGCGATGTTTTCGCAAGAAAACTTGGCGACTTAGCTGACAGTTGGCGAGATTCTTGGCGAGAAATAGATACTTCTGGAAACATCCATCACCTAAGCTCTAGGACCAATAATTAGCGAGATAGCCTAGAAGCTTCCAGAACCTCGGCGAAACTAATACATTTCTCTCTCAAGTCAGGTATAAATACCGCAGCCCAACATAGAAGGCAGGCAGTTTTGTGAAGACAGTCAGTGAGTGAAGACGATTAGTCGTGACTGCTAATCTAGAGAAGTTGTTCTCTGTCTGAGATATTTGAGACCTGTGATTGGAAGCTGTTTCGTATTGTATCTGACGAATTGTAGTTATATAATTGTGATTGTTAGCGCTACAATTTCTTATATCTAGTGGAAATTATACGAATAAAAGTCTTGTGTTCATTAAGTGGTTGCTTTCTTCAACTCTCAATCGACACGAACCCCGGAGCTCGGTACAATATATATATATATATATATATATATATATATATATATATATATATATATATATATATATATATATATATATATATATATATATATTGTAACATCACTCAAAGAATAGATTAGCATGTGTATTTCATCTAGAAAGTTAATACCTTTAAAGGATCCCAGGCCATGATCACTGCCTGTAAAAAAATAACCCACAATAATGACACTTAAAGCTATAGATTCTAAGATAGGAGTTAGATGAGACATGAGAAATTCCACATGAATTGCTTTAAAAAATCCGGGACTTCAACATCAACGATGCTGTTAATTATCAACAATTTGAAGAACTTAAAAGTTCCCTGGTAATCATTAAAAATCACTTCTTAACCATAAAAAAACTTTCTAAAAATATAAAAAAATTAGTACAAACAGAAGAAACATTAAAATAAATTAGTGAAAAGGAAATTTTTTAAAAAATTTGTTTGTAAACGGGAATTAAAATTATTATTGCATATATAGGATTATGTGTTAGAAACTAACTATTAGTTTGTAAAATCACGAATGCTTGTAAATCAAGGGTTTGTAAGAATGAATACCTAATATATGGAAAAAATATCCCTAATATTGACGTTACTGAATTAATATTGTCCATTTGTGAGGGACAATACAAAGGATGTTGTTTGTGTATAATCAATAGCTCTCTGGTATCTAAATAATGGACTGTATAATTTTAAATATAAAAAATATTTTTCGTAGCTGATTCACTTTACTCATTTTACAACTGCTCTCTTCAAAAGTAGTAACTCTCTTCTCTCCTCTCTCACAGTTTTTTGTTTTGTTTTTCTCACATACAAAGATGGCGCTGCTGTCACAGCGCTTCATGCCTACGGAACAGATATTTTCTTAATAAATGTTTGCTTGTGATGAAATAATTATAACGATACATCATGAAAAACATTCTTGTTATGTCAATAATCAAGCGTTAACAAGTGTCATTTTTTTAATATTTTTCTAAAATAAATATACCCTTATAAGTTATGATAAATTAATTTTCTATTATATTAGGAAGTTTAGTTTTAAAAATAATTAAATATTTTGAATCCCATTAATTATAATATATAAACACCAAGTCTCACAATTTAGGTTGAGGAGATAGGTTTGGTTTGTGTTTGCCACTCAACGGTTATCTTTTGCTCACTTGAGCTAATTGGTTGAGGAGAAAATTGGAAACCATTTTAATATTTCTTATTAGACCTGAGCAACCATGCAAAGTTTTTTTATAGTTAACTAAAGTGAGCATTATAATATCCATAACAATTTATTCTAATCAACCACACCTAATCAATAGGCTTAGTTACACCACTTTCTTTTTGAGATAATTTTTTGCTCTATAAAATTACCCATAATATTATGTTGTAATTTATTGGAAATTTAGTAGCTCCTAAAAAACTTTTATATATTTACTTTATTATTATTCATTAAACTTTTAAAAATGGCTTTTAAGAAATATTTATGCATACATTATACGTTTAATTGACAGTGAAAATATTAAATAATGCATAAAAACTAATAGCAAGTTTATACATTTGTAAAAAATAGATTTTTATTTTATTGTTATGAAAAAACAATTAATCAGTTTAATGGTAATTAAACTGATTAATTTTCTTTTCATCTTTCCTTAACACCATTATTTACATTATGATATAACTTCATTTAACGCTGTTTCATATTACGCTCTACTTTGATGGAACGTATAATCTGCGTTAAAGTGAGTCTTACTGTATATATATATATATATATATATATATATATATATATATATATATATATATATATATAGGTAGTTTCATTGTTGGACAGGTACAATGAAACTACCTTGGTAACTTGGTAATGGACAGGCCCCGTATTTACGTGTTGAAAAAAAGAAACCTGGAAGAATCTCAAGCACTAATCCCAGCAGATATGCAGGCAGAGGGCAATGAACGAAATTGAGACCAGAAAATAAACAGCTTTGTTTTTTATTTAGATGAATTCAAATATTTTAAATGTTTGAGAATTCAGACTAGATATCATAACAAGAAAGCCCAACATTTTTGTTACATACTTTTTTGAATCTGACAAAAAAGTATGTAACAAAAATGTTGTTATTCGCTTATAAAAGATGATTATTTTCTATATGTGAAAATAAATTTATGAATTCTGGATTTTTATTTTGTTTATTTTATTTGTAACTGCTTCCATACATTGGCTAATTTTCATACACTCTAATCGAAAATTTGAATTCATCTTTAGTTTCAATTTTTGATTGTAGCATTTGTATTTATCTTTCAACTTTAACAAATCATGGAAATTTCATAAGTAGACAGTTATAGAATAATTAATTTCTACAAGCTGAAAAGTCGAAATGTATACATATATTTTTAATTTTTTAAAATCTATGCAGTTTAATATTAAATGTTTATTTTTAATCTAAGTAATTTAACAATATTTTAGTTGACACTATATATTTATACAAATAAAAAGTTCATTGACACCATTGCCATTTGAAAATTTTCTCAAAAGAATCGCTTTTAATATAAATAATACAATTTAACAATACATTAAATATCTAATTAAAAGTATTATATTTTTACATAAGAGCCAAGACATGAAATGTATAAATTTATATTAAAAAGAATTAAATTAAAAAATTATATTATAGAAATTATACAGCTTATGACAGACATATGAAAGTTCAAGTCTGTCATGAAGTGTACATTCAGCAGAAATTTAATTCAATTGAAAGGAAAATAGTCCTAATAATTAAACTGAAGGAGCGAGCTGTGTTTCAATTTTTATTTAAAGTGTAGTATCGTTAAAAGAGCGAAAAAATTCTTTTTCTGTAAAAATTATAATAGTACTTTTTCATGAATGTTTTTTATAAATGAATTATGAAGCAAAATTTCAAATATCAAAAAAAAAATTAGTTACATTAAAAATAATTCACGATAAATATTTTAATTGAACACTAATTTCAAATATCGCAAAAAAATTGCCTATAATCACAAAAAAATGTTTTTTGTTTTTAAAAAAGTTTTTCTTTTATTTAATAATTTCCGAATTGGAATATTATTACTCCATAAGTAACGAGGACACCACCAACCGTAAGCATAAAACCATGTTTAATTTCAAACATATCTCCTCCAGTTAGGAAAAGTTGATTATCATATATGGTATCAGCCAGCAATGAAAAACTATGCATTTTAGGTATGATATTTCTGCTTACTGAGTGTAGAGATAGAAAATACCTCTCAGACAATAGTATCACCATTCTTTTTATGCACTCGTCTTGTTTTCCCACTCTAGATGCACTACACACAATGGTCATGAATTCTACAACTGCTAAAATGAATACCGCAACAACCAATAGAATTGAATATTTTACATGGTAAAGATCGCCTTTTAGCGTAGCAAAGCTAAACATTTGAAAGAAGCAGCTAACATTACAACCAATTAAATACAGTGTAATGTATTTGAAAGTTTCATCTACGCTGTACACAAGATCAACTATAATCCGAAAATCTTTGATGTATACTCGAATAGAAGATTCATGATGTAATCTTGTTACCAATGTTTGGGATAATGTATCGCTGTAATGTTTTATTATGTCACCCAAACTATAATACACATTGAATAACAGCAACGTAATAAATGTTAGAGTAATATTAGTTATTGTGTGGGTAAATGTAGAAACAGAATAATGAATCCATAGATAAATACTCCGCTCGTCATTTTTGAAACTATATCCGAAGAGTTTCACTGACACTAATTCTTCACTTGAATTAGAACGTTCAAGAATGTAGAGAAAATTCATCACAAGAATAATGATAAGTAAAAAGCAGAAAATGCTGGCAACGGTGAAAAGCAGACGATTTTTTTGTTTTATTTGTGAACGTCTTACTCTGGAATGCATTCTCATCAATATTTGAACAACAGTGGATATCTTTCTCCTTCTTATAATAATTAATAAAGTAGCTATAAGTCCACAAGAATAATAAATATACAGAGTTAATCCTGTTGTAGAAACGGATAAAGAATAATATGATGTACAAATGGAGCACAACGTTAATAAAACCCTAGCAGCACTGAGAACGTAAATGTATTTTTTCTTCCAAAAACTTACATCCTGTTTGGAAATTTTAAAAGATTGCATAGACAACGGTAATCCGATGAAAAGTCCAAACGTAAACAGATATTTAAAACTTTTTTCATAATGCAAATCTTTGCTCGATTTTCTAGAATTTCTAAAATATTGCATGCAATCTAATTTGTTTGAAATTCTCATTTTGGTTAAAATTTATTCGATTTACTAACTATTCAAAATCGAAAATACTTATTTCTTACAACAGTATATTAAAGTCAGCAGTTTGAAGAAAAATCGAGTTCTTACGATAAGAAATAAGTAATTCAATACGTAAAAATACGTAATACGTAAAATAAGTAAAAAGCGGGCAAATGTGGTATACAGAACAAAATAGCGAATGAATTCTAAGCATGCAATTCCTGAACGGATATTGATTTTGTTCGCCTTATTTAAAAGAGTGTAAACAGAAAAATAATTATTACAACTCATCGAGGCTTGAATATCATTTCATATATGATATTTTCGATGAAACGTTACCACAATATCTTAATAGTAACTGTATTTGCAAAATAAACATCAACATAATTAGATATGCTTACAATTATCAGTGTAATTAGATTTCAATAAAATCAATAAAAACCATAGTATAATCTTGTAATAATATTATGTTTCTCTGGAAATTCTAATCAAATTACAGAGTGTTTTATACAATTATAATCGAAACTTGAAATAATTGCTTGGTAGAATTAGAATTAATTTAGTTTTTATAATTGATTTGTATAAAAAATGTCATATTTTACAAACAGTTTAGAAATGAAAGTTTAAAAAGTGTTTTAACGTATATGTATGAATATTTAAATATTTTTTAAGTTAATTTTGGAGAATGATTCACCGAGCTGTCTGCTGAATATTAATGGCTTTACCTTTAACTAATTAGTTATTGATTTCTATTCATATCTGATGCATGAATGATTGTATATTGTTTAACAAACTCACACTTGCAAAAAGCCACCGTGCAGCGAAAAGCAAACTGAATCATATTTCTTATGCAAAGCGACAAAGTGATTTGAAGCGTAGTCATACAATATATGAAATCTATTACAAATATAAAATTTATATTATACTTTTTGCTAATTCTTACTTTTAAATACTAAATTTGAGAAAATTACTACAACATTTTATTTATTTATTCTTGTAATCAATACGATAGGATTTTTTATTTGTTTTCTTTGTATAAATTACATTACTAATACATGGCATATTTACAATTTTGAAAGTTTTTTGGAATGTGCGTTGATTTAAAAGAATAGTCAGATTTGGATGTAAAAATGTAAAGCATTTATAGTTAAGACATAAATATATTTATATCTGACACCATTTAAGGTTCAAACTTATAAGATAAATGTTACTACCAAGTAGGTGTATCTATCAGGACGCATATTTCATGAATCGATATTTTACTCGCTTTCTCTGACTGAAGTACAATCCACTGATATATTTATCGTAAATGAAATAATTTGAGATTCAGTGTGATGTATTATACTGCATTGGTTTTTAGAAGAAAATCCTAAAAATAATCTTGCTACATAACCAAACGTATATTGTTCAATTTAATGTTAAAATTTGAATAAGTTTTGAGGATCAGTGTCAAGTATTGATGAAGGCATTACAAACTTGTCACAGTCAGATAAATGATATTGGAATTACGAAAACCCTGATTGAAATTACGTTAGAAAAGGAAAAATAAAAGAAAACATTTAAGAAAAATGAAAATTTTAAAGAAAAAGAATGTGATAAATTTAGAGAAAATTATTAAGAAATTGGAAGATAGCACATGTGCTAAATGAGATGAATAACAGTCGAAAAAGAAATTAATATTTCACAAGTTTCTTGATATCTTGATGGAGTTATTTCTTTTTCAGATATATTCTGAAAGTTGAGTTAATTAAAACAGAAATGCCTAATAAACAAACAGGAACCACTATTTTAGTTAAAAGATAAAATATAAAGGCCAACTGTCGTTCAATAAATAAACATTTGTTAATTTATCGTTATCAGTCGCATATAAAACGGCGGGCAAATTTTTGAGTATGCATGACATTCTCAATTAGAAATCAAAGTTACCGCTGTTTTTTTTTTTTTTTCAGAACTTTTGGCACACATGAAACTTTGAAATATACATTTTAATTTGTGATTTATTTTCATTTTTTGACGAAAGACAAAATCAAAAAGTTCAAACAAATGAAACATCAAAGAAATAATAAGATTATTTTGAAAATTAGAAAACTTTAAAAATAGATGAATAGAAAAAAATTAACCGAGCAGCTGCTAAAATAGAAAAAGAAAAGGAAAATGGAAAAATATTTCAACAGAACTAATATAAATGTCTGTATCTATATTTAAGGGTAAAAATATGTTATACTTTTAAGGAAATTTCAGCTGTTACAGATAGCTTTAAATAAGAATATGGAATAGTGGTAGCTTTTCTATTATTAGCAGATAATACAATTTTATACTCAAGACAAATAAAAATTCTTGAAAACAATAAAGTTTTTTAAGCGGAAGCTACATCCATACTATAGTCAACAAAAAGCTATCTTAATAACTTCACTAGAAAATCAGGAAATATTTGAACAAATTCACAAGCTATATCAAAAAGGCAAGTGTGAAGACTTAAATTACAACAAAAGACAACTAACTGCGTACAACAATTAATCATATCATAACAAAATAACAATTAAATACAATTAGCCAGGATAAGCGACATATAGAATTAATATAAAAATATTTTTGAAAACATTAAATATTTATGTGGAGACAATTTATTTACACTAGATTATATGAAAAACTAATCTGAACAGATGAGGATTAACTTATAAAAAAACTATTATAGTTTATTTGTGTATATTTTGCATATAATGCAGATTATATGTCAGCAAAATTCTATAGTTCATTGACTTTCAATAAAAATGACTCCGTAATTAGTAAGCATTCAATAAAGTTAAAATAATCAACTTAGTTCCAATATATTTCACATAAGCTTTTTCTTCTTACTTCATAAAGTTTCACTTTTGAATCAAATCGAAAACAAATAAATTACAAACGCAAATATCATTTTTAACAGTAAGTTCGACTTATAGCTCGGCGATCAAAAGAGCTAATTAACATTCATTGTTCACATATAAAACAATCTTTAAACAAGAAAGTCATTTGTAGCTACCTTTAATTAATTAGAAAAGGTGCTCATGATATATTGAAAGCGATTTTGTAAATTTAATATTAAGATATTAAATATTAATCAATATCATTAAGATATTATTAATAATCTAATATTAAGATATGTTAACAAATAAATTTTTCAATATTTACTTGGCTTTCCATTTTAAGCATTTTTATCATGTGTGAAGTTTTTTTTTTTTTTTTTTTTTTGGCAGTTTTGAATTTTTTGCCAGTATTTTTCTTTAGAAAAATGTACCCAAAAATGCAGAAGAGAAAATATAATTGTTCCTTAAAAACATTCCTTAAAAATTTTATGAAATTTTAGAGGAAGTAGCAAAATACAGAAATCAAATATGTACAATTACTTATTTTTACTCAAATTTCGTTAAAATAAAATTTTAAGTTGCATAAAATGTTTTAATTTCTTGTATATTTTTTCTTATTTTTAATGTGTTAAATTAGTCTAATTTTAATCATAGGAAATAAATTTGCGATAATACAAAATAAATTACATTTTAGAATTTAATAATCATATTTTAGTATCATTTAAAAGCTAGCATATTTGTCTAGTGGTCAGCGTGCCTGACTACATATAGGGAGTTCTTGGGTTCGGTTCAGGCATGGACATACTTTCTCTCTCTCTCTAATCCTGCCTTTGTCCTTTTCTTGTATGTGAATGGTAGCCTATACCCTATAAACGGGTCCCTATGGCATGTGTGTGTACTGAAGAAGTCGGACTCCACACCAAATAAGGCTCAGTTGGAAAAGTGGAGCAGCGTACCCCAATTTGCCAGCCTAGCTGGCACACGAGAACAACAACAGTATCATTTAAAATACTTGGTTTTTTCAAAAATATTTTTGCTAATTTGTGAAGTAATAGAATAGATAAAAATTATGAAGCTAATCTAAATAAACTGAAAGATTTTATTCTGTTAAATATTTATTTTAATTTTGATTTTTAGCTGAAAAATTTGAAAAAAAACTTTCTCAAAATCTTCAACAAATGTTGGATTTCAAATAGGAAAATTAATATTACATGAGGAAATTGCATGTAAATTAATGGTAATGATTGTGTTAAATTCCATTTTATTTTTATGTGATTTATAATTATAAGAACTTTCTTCTTTCCATTTTATGATAACAAATATGTTCTATAAATATATTTGCTCAAATTTTGCTTGCTTATGTGCTGTTAAAACAAAATATAAAATTATTTGTTTATTTAAAAAGATAGTAATTGATATCTATATTTTAAAAAAATTCAAGTTAGCTATTTTTATTTTTTCAGAAATAAAGTGAAAAGAGTGCGTCATAAAGTGTCTAATGAAATAAATAACATACGAAATATATCCATAAAATTTTTCCTTTAAGTAATAACATGTTTTATTCTATAATGTCACATATATATTATTTAGGAACATAAATATTTGATTAGCATTCAATGGCCTGCAAGAAATACATATAACAAATTCTGTTGGCTTCAACAGTCTTATATAGGCGGCAAAAATATAAGTTAAATACCACATCACGGATGGAAAGATCACATATTTAAGCGCGGGAAGCAAATAGCCTATGTTTCAGATTTTTAACCCCATGGAATTCTTCCACAGCTTTCTACTTTAAGTTGCCGAGCACATTCCTAAAAAGTAAAAAAAAAGTAAGAATAATTACTGGAAATGCTTAGAATATTTTTACATAAATAATAAGCATTTACGAATTTTTAAATGAAGTGGATTTATTAGTCAATTTTATCTAAAAAATAGATCTAGTCCTAAGAATTCAAAGTACTTGAAATCGTTTATCGATTTGAGTAAAAATTAGGTTTGTTAGTATACTTTGATAACTTCAGACACTATTAATATAGTAGAGAAAAAAAAAGTATTGTGAAACATTCATTTAAATAAATTCTGCAGAGTTGAATACAAAATTACTTTTCATGTTTTTAGTCGGTATGCATTTATCTCTGATAATAATGATTGCAAAAATACTTGTGCACTCTTAGTTTATATTTCCGTTATTAGACGAAAACAATATTCGTTTATTAAGTTGCAGTGGAATTATTTCAGTTAATTAAATTTAGTAAAACATTTTTTTTTTATGAATCTGCCAATGACAGTTCATAAAAAACATTAAGAAGTTACATATCCATCTGAGTATTAAGTTTTAAATTTTTATTAAAAAATTCAAACTTTAATTTCAATTAAACTTCAAAAATATTATTGATGCTTAAGAATATTTTATAAAATATTTCTATAAAAGTAATTTGAATCCATGTGGATTTTATGGTTTTAATTTTGCAATTTTAAAAACATTATCTGTCTGTATAAAATACATGTATAGTAAAAATTGTTGTAAAAATGATTTTCTTATTTCCAAATGAAGAATACATACTTCGAAGTCGATCATTTGTTTCTTTTCCGCTGGAGTTAACTGTAAAAGGTAAATAAGTAAAATTAGTTCTTTATCATTCAAAATATTTCCATCAAATTTAACAAATGAAAAACATCATATTTAGGGGAGAACTAAAAGTAAAATTTATTTTCGAAATAATGTTTCCTTCATGTAAGTAAATTTATTTCGACTCGGTTTGTGAATTTCTGTAAATTTCAGCTTGAATTTCAGAAGTTTAAAGTAGCGATTGTCTTCGAAAAAACGTTAGTATTGTTTTCAAAAGGTAGCAGAGATTAGACAGCTGAATACTCTTCACTTATTTAAAATTTCTTTTTCGGGGTAATATTTAACTTTGAGACAAGAATATGACGGTTCCGAACTATGGTTCAAAATTGCGGTCGGTTGTCTAAGTTCAGCACCTTCCGTTGACAAAACTAGACACTATTGGGTATGTAACTCACTTTAAAACTAATTTAATAAATTGGCGAAGCAATTATTTAAATTAATTGCTAGAAGTTGTCAATTTAATTTTTTTTTAATTTTTAATTGTGAGGAAATTAGTACAGTAAGACAATGTCAAAATAATTAATGATAGAAAATGCATATCTAATGCATTTTACTACACATTTGCATTATTCTCTTGCATCACTTACAACTTGTTTGTTTTCAAATCTATATAAAATAATAACGAATATTTTTTTTAAAAATAATGTAATTATTTTAAATTCATTGATGAACCAATTAATATTTTAACAATATGATTATTCATGCAAAATATTGAAAAACTGCTAAAGTAATTTAAATGACTAATTTTCATGAAATATATATTTTAAATTTTAGATCTTTAGAAATGACCAAAATTAATTTTTCCTGTTAAAATTATATATAATATTACTCAGCAATGATGTAGTGAAGATTGCAAATAAAGATACAAATTATTTAATAATTCTAATTACATTTATATATTAAGGTACCTGAACACGTTCAGAGCATTTTTTTAAATACACTGCAACCATTTTTTCTTATTTAACTTTAGAAAACATTACTATTGAGCTACTAATATTTGATATATGCCATTATTCTTCAGAAATTTTAAATATGTCTACAATTTTAAGCATTTTTTCTAAAAAATTTAAGAAATGCTACATCAAAAACTATTAAACATACTTGAAAAAAATTAATACCAAATAATCTATATGTTGTTATCTAGAGAATGTACTAAAATTTTAAGATTTTGTTAAAAAATAAAATAATTACGGCTAGTTAAATATTTATACTGAAATTTTAGCCAAATTTTCTATGCCATTATTCAAATTACAGGCCATAATTTGAGAAATATTTAAGTGATTAAAATTCTTTTAGTACACTCTCTAGAAAACAATATACAGATCAAGCTCATGAAATTTCATAGTGATATTATAAAAATATTTTGAGTTATCATTTTTGAAGCGTGCAAATTATAGGCAAAAACTAGTTCTGAGAAAATCGCATTTAAAGATTATAATATTGTGTCTTTATATAAAATTCTCATATTTGGTTTATTTCATATTCTGATTATTTTTTTTTATTTGATTTACTGATTGATTTTCGGAACAGT